>JALIRH010000001.1:66114759-66279759 GCA_023055505.1 Callipepla californica brunnescens
ATGGACAGGTATAATTATATATGTTAAATGAACATCCAGTTAACATCTTTTAATAACAGTCTAAAAATCATAAAGGGAAGTTCCATATATCACTACTGAAAAACATCTAATGGATGGAAGAGATGGTTGTTTTATTAAATAGAACATTAAGTATATAATCATAAACTACATCAGAAGGAGTCTTCCTTGATTTCGTACAACATAAAATAAGATGGTCATTGAACTAGGACTCTTCTTCAGGAAAAGGCAGCCTACTAATCACATTTAGTATGTGAGGATGTGTGTTAGCTAGCAAAATTTAAGGTTGGCAAGGAAGATTGATAGAGGAAGACTGATCAATGTGAAATTTTGGGTCAGTTGTACACAGGAATTTTATACTGCATCTGTTATGTAATGGAATATAAGATACTGAATTTTTACTTGTCTCCAGTATGGCAAAACCCTGACTTCAGTGAGCCTGGATGGAACAAGTAAATGCGCATGACCGTGTTTGTTAAACAAGTTACAATGAGAACGCTCAATAAAAAATATTCATCTACTCTTGGAAGTGTATAGGCCATTCCCCCAAGAAAGCTCGAGAGTGCCATATAAAATCTTCTATTCAAAAGAAAATCTCAGGTAAGCTTTGCCTAATCGATTAACATATAACCTATCAGTGTGATTTGCAAAATAATTGACAGTCTTCATGGTGTTGAGGGATAAGACTGATAATTATTTTGGTGTCCCTGATCAACTCCTTGGTCGAGTGCTGCTTTGACATCAGCACCAGGATGAAGTCTGCATATGCTGCTGTAGTTGACAAGTTCAACAAATTCAAAGAAAGATTAAGGATTAGCCTTGAAATGTTTTCCTGAAAGCAGATATGAACTGAAACTACCATCACACTTTATCATATGTTGGATCTATTCTGATGTTAACTGGTTTTTGAAAGAAAGCACAAGATTTAAGTATACTAAGTTGTTTTTGTGAGTCTTGTATAGTTTTAAATATTTTTAACTTTAAGTTTTTGAGGGTTTTTTTCAGCTTATTTTGAACTACTATTTTCAGTGTAGGAAATATTTCTGAGTTATTTGTTAAAATAATTGCTTTTTAATTTTTTTCCACTTTTTAATGAGGACAGTATCAATTAGATAAATTTGCATCATATTTTGTTTTCTATGGTGAAAAACCCTGAGAAGGGACTTAAAACATGGTATGGAATTTGTTAATCTTCATTCACATGGAAAAAAAAAATTCCATAGGTCTCATGCTGATACTGATTTATATGTATGACTACTTGATTACATTTCAGGGTGGATAATATGTTTTATTGTTGCAATTTATATTCCCAGTTTTATATGCTACCAGACATTCTTAAAGAGCAGATTTAAAAAACAAAACAAAAAAACCCCCCTCAAAAAATAGAAAACTAGAAAACTTTTCATCCCACTTTTGAGCGGACAGTTACTCATAACCCAAAGTTACCATTTTGCCTTGATTGAACATCAGCAAACTCTGAAATATCTGCCAGACTTCTTGACCAGAGTAACATCATTTGTATTGTTTTTTACCATCAGGAAATGCATTCAATTTCAGAAGGAAATCACAGAATCACAGAACTGTAGGGTTGGAAGAGACCTCTGGAGATCATCGAGTCCAACCACCCTGACCAACGCAGGCTCCCTAGACCAGGTTGCACATGTAGATGGTCAGGTGGGTCTTGATTATATCCAGTGGAGGAGGCTCCACAACCTCCCTGGGCAGCCCGTTCCAGTGCTCTGTCACCCTTACTGTGAAGAAGTTTTCATGCACATTTATGTGGAACTTCCTATGCATCTGTTTGTGACCCTTACCTCTCATCAACAAACGCTGTTGAGAAGACTCCGGCCTCGTTCCTTTGCCTCCTGCACCTTAGATATAGATTATAGATGTGGATCAGATTCCCTCTGAGTCTTTTTCTTTCAAGGCTGAACAGACCCAGGTCCCTCAGCCTTTCATCATAAGGGAGGTGTTCCATTCCTGTTACTATATTTGTTGCCCCCTGCTGAACTCCTTCAAGGAGATCCCTGTCTTTTTTGTATTGGGGAGCCCAGACCTGGACACAGTACTCCAGGTGAGGCCTGACCATGGCAGAGTAGAGGGGGAGGATCACCTCCCTTGACCCGCTGACCATGTTCTTTTTAATGCACCCTAGGATCCCATTTACATTCTCAGCCACCAGAGTACATTGCTGGCTCATGGCCAGCCTGTTAGCCATCGTAATACCCAAGTTTCTCTCCTCAGAGCTCCTCTCCAGCAGGTCATCCCCCAGCCTATACTGGCACATGCAGTTATTCATTCCTCCCTAGGTGCAGGACTCTACATTTGCTCATCTGGTTCCTTTATGCCCAACTCTGCAGCCTGTCCAGGTCTCACTGAATGACAGCACAGCCTTCCAGCATGTCAGCCATTCCTCCCAGCTTTGTATCATCAGCAAATTTGCTGAGAGTGGACTCTATCCCTTCATCAAGATCATTGATGAAGATGTTGAACAGGACCAGACCCAGCACTGATCCCTGAGGAACACTGCTAAGTACAGGTCTCCAACTTTACTCTGCACCACAGATCACAACCCTCTGAGCTCTGCCAGTCAGCCAGTCTTCAACCCACCTCACCATCCACTCATCTATTACACATTTCTTCAGCTTTGTTATGAGGATGCTGTGGGAGACAGTGTCGTTATTCAAGAAGAGTGTGCATTTAAAATTTCTCTAATTGCAACCTTTATGTGCATTTTTTTTCCAGTTTTCTACTGAAATGTAAATGGATCACACAAAATTGCAACATAGTACATCAATACTAATCTGATTTTATTGCTTTCCTGTGCTTTATGATGCAAGTTAATTTATACAGATTTTAATATTACCCTTAATTAAATTATGATCACTAGTTCACCTTTGTCTATTTTCTAAAATAACAATTTATAGGTTCTTTGTAATATTTTACAAAGGACAGATGGCAAAGGGTTTATGAGGTTTTGCTTTTCTGAGTAATAGCGTAATTGAGCTATTCTTAAATTCCATTCTCTGTTACTTTCCCTGGTAGAGAAACAAGACATGCACCAGTGTTTTCTTGCAAGACCTTTTCTCAAGCAGAGAGAAAAGAAGCAGAAGAAAATAGATGACAAATGGAGAGGGAAAAGCAGGATTAAAATATTAACTTCAAATCATTTAAAGTAAAAATATTTGTGAAGTCATTATTATCTTAAAAAAGATTTAATAGCATCTTTAAATCTTTAGTTTAACATACTTAATGATTTTTTCCAGTAGATTTAAGTGAAAATTATCTCTATCTCAACACTTAAACATTAATGTTTATACATGCAGGTAGAACTCATCTTCAGTAGTTATTATCCCACAGTGTGAAAAAGTTATATTTACCTGAAAACATTTATTATTTGTGCCACACTTCCCTGCTAGCTATACCACTACCCGCACTTTAATTATACTTGCCTATGATAACACAGGCAACAGCATGAAATGTCTGCAGTACCAGCACAAAACAGCCCTCTCCCTCCTTGGTACAGCTTACTTTATCTGTGTCCTTTAACTATGGAAACAGATCCTGAAATTGAAGAAATCACAAGGCTGCTTTAGAGCTTAGTCTAGTTCAGCAGATTCATACTTTCAGACTTCACTTAAGCTATGTCTCCGGATAGTCAATATTCATTTTCTTTTCCTGATATTGGTTTGGAATGTTTCAAACTATATGCTGGGATAAAGAAAACAAAAATTACTAGTTTCAACAATGGAATAACTTCTCTCCCTCTTATTTTGCAGAAGTGTGAGAAATAATATGCACCTATATGGCTGCAGCTCAAGTTATAAATTTTTCTGATTGTTTCAGTAGGAGGCTTTTTAATATTCAGTAAATTTCCCACTTCAGGACACCAGGAATAGCATAAAATAACACTAGCAAGTGAATGAAGGACTACATGGATCATCACTGCAGATGTAAAATTTCTGCGATTCAAGATTGTATCAGAGATAACAACCAACTGCTAATATTCTGTCATTTCTGAAGTTAGCTTCAGTGATGCCAGTGGTTAGCCTCACATGTTTCTTTTCAAAAGTATTATAATTTCTGTCTATGCCAAGCTACTGCTGCTGTTATATGGTTAAATATCATTGTGGCATAAAAATACATTTGTAAGCATTGAGGTTTTATTCAGTTGTAAAAAGTGTAAAAAATTGCAGCTCTTCTCCAGTTGCATAATACAAATGCAATATTTCGAAACATTTTTCAGTATTATTTACTGTTGGGAACAGCTCCAATAGAATTACGATTTTAAGCAAATTTTAACACTACTTGTAACTTCTGCTACCTAAAATCTAAGTATGTGTGTACGACATATTTCTAAAACCCTTGTATTATAGTGAGTGTTTTGTGTAGTCTAAATGGAGGTTTCATTTTCCAGTTACTGTATTACTACATCAAAAGCAAGTGTCTAGAACCTTAACAGAAACAAGCATTTGTAACTTGAACACAAAATCGTGGTAACTGACTTGCTTTTTCTGTTCTAGAATCCCATTCCTGAGGTGAATTTCAGTGGCACCTGGAACTAGTCCATAAATTTAAACAAATGTAGTTATAACCTGCTGGACTAGGCAAGACTCTTTGGAATTTCCTCCTCTTTTTTGTCCATGGACAATATAGTGCAACCAGGGGACCACTTGATTCAGATGTCCAACTATCTTTCCATAATATCAATAGATTATGTTATAATAAATTAAACTTTCAAAATGCACATGAAGCAGGACTCCTTTTGAAAGTACTTCTTAAGTGACTCAAAGGAGAAACTTCGATACATATATTTTCCCTTAAGTGTGCTCACTGAACCTTCCTGTGCATGTTGAACCACTTATCATTGTCACTGTCAATCCAAAGAGAAGGTTATAAAGAAATCCTCTTAGGAAGGATTCAGATAGGGAAAAAAAAAAAAAGTGAAAGAAAAGAACAGTTTAAAAATGATATTGATATCGAAACCAAGTTATAAATATGCAAATTAATCTTGCCAGGTGGCAAGAAAACTTTCAACATTTCTTTTCACCTTTAGATAGAGTTTGAAAGTCTTCTGCCAGTCTCTTGGTCTCAAAATCATTTTGAAGAAGGCTCTTTGTGAAGAGTCTTCTCTTCATACTGGAAATTGAAAATTTATATTTTCAAGGTTACTCTTGCACCTTAACAAAAATGCTTTTAGAAAAATATGTAAAACAGCTATGATCACTGATAACAAAGAAGATGTCAAGAGAAAAGGGAACAAAATGTCTACATAAGGCTGGAATTGAAAGAAGTAAAAGAAGATTTACATCTACCTGAAATCTTAAAGTATCTGTAATGGTCCTGAAAGATCATCCATTTTGGCATATGTATTTTTCTAACTGCGTACAGGACAGAGTTCAGAATAAAAATTCAAATACGCATCAATTTTTTTGCATAGATTGAGATTGTAGTTTTTGTTAGCTAATAGAAAGTGCAAGATTTCAATGAAGTGATGTTTTCAAGTAGCATGAAATAATGGTTAAAATAGTTTTAATACATATGTAGTAAGTGTGGCAGGTAAGACTACAGTAACAGTTTATCACAATGATATTATTAAGTGTAAAGAAAACAAGTGCAATTTTTAAGGAAAGCTATGTATATGGATTGCTAGATTTTAAAGACCAGTGAAACAAAAGTTTATCTAAAAAGTGTAACACTACTATTGTCATTATTATTATTGATTTTGCTTTGCTTCCAGAAAGACAGCTTACAATTGATTCTGCATAATGTAAAATTTGATGAGACTTTCAATTGTGTTATTAAGGTCTGCTTGATTTCTTCAGCACTAGGTAACATAGTGACAAAAGCAGAAGTGATATATCAGTGTAAATAATCCAATTATTTTCCCTTTCAGAGGGAACAGGAAAGTTATGAAGTAAAACTGAAGCATTTACATATGAAGAAATGACTGGACAAAACCTGCATTATGTTTAATTGTCCAAGATTTCAACAAAGTTTTAATGTACAATTTAAAGATTTATTTCTTTTTTAAAGTAGAAATTCTGTTAAGTCAGTATCCCAGAGGATTTCTTCAAATAGAATTTAACTCCCAAAATGTATGAATATCTTCTCCTACTTCAAAAAAAATAGTTTTGTTAAATGAAAATAATTTATTCTGAGTGATAAGGATTTGTAGTGAGGAAAAAACTTATTCCTCAGATGCCAGGTCAGTATAAGTAAGCCTGTGGGACTTTTGCTTGAATGAGGAATATTTTACTTTTTCTACATTTGTTATTAATCTGAAAGTTTGTACTGCATGGGGAGAGAGACTATATGTGTGAAAGAACCCCAAATGCTTACTGGAACAGCTCTAAATCATTTAAATTTTTCAGTCACTCAAGAGAACAGGAATTACATCTGCATGGCGCACATTTGTTTTAGTTTGGATTTGGATGTTTATTTCCTTCCTGAAAGGCTGATTTAATCTCCTCAAAAAGCTGTTCAGGTTATCCTCTGCTTCATGAGACTTCATCATCAGTCATGACACTCTAAGATAGTGTGAAGACAAAACTGATATTCTTTTTTGTCTCAAAGCTTGCTTTGTGGTGAAGCCTTTATGGTGATAAGACTCTTAACTGACAACTGCAAATTATCTAGGGGGGTGTCACTGCACCACAGTACCTCTGCTTATGAAAGATAAGCAGAAGTGGGACAAGCAGTCTTTTTCGGGGGTGTGGCTTGAAGGAGCTGACCACTGCAAAGGTGATAACACTTGTGCGTGGCAGTGAAGGCACCACTCCCTGCTCGCTTATCTGTTGGACCAGGTATGTTACACTAACAGAGAGAAAAGAAGGAGAAATAAAACCCAGAGAAACAGGAGATAAAAGGCCCTCACTACACTAAGGACTTTGGAGAAGAAATCCCAAGGAAACCTTTGATGGAGAGTTCCAAGGGGAAGATCTTTTTGGAAGAACCCCCTGAGGCCTGCTTGCTGCAAAGCTTCCTGGCTTTCTCCCATCCCCTGAGGTGACCAGATAAGTTCCTGAGATCAACAGACCTACTACAAATCTCACTGGATCCACTGTGGTGACTATCTCTCTCTTGCTTTCTACAAAGGCTCCTCGCTTTTTATTCCCTATTTCTTTTCTATCACCCATCTTCCCTTCCCTGTATCCCTAAGCAACTAGGATTTGTAATAAACTGGTGGGGCTAACATTTGACCTGTTGTGCATACATATATTAAAAAGAACCTCTTCTCCCTCCCTTAAAGTCCTGACTTTAAGTGGACTGTTTGCAGAAATAATACTAAAGGCCTTCATCAGGTCTTACTTGCAAATTTACTTAAAATTATCATTTTAAAACAATATTAAAATAATATAAATAATAAATAAATGTAAAATAATATTAATAAAATAATATTAATGAAATACTATAAGTAAGTAAATAATATATATTTCAGAGGGCTTTTATGTGTATTACTAGTCAAGTTACTAGCATTAGACAAAACAGCATACCACGCTAATGAACTGCGTAAATTGCTTCCTACTGACTGTCATACCAGCAACACAAACATGATTTTGTATGCCAGAAGACTCGTTGAGTGCCTTATAATCTAGCATACTGAGTTACATAAGGAAACATGCTTAAGGAGTAAGCCAAACCCATAGATTATGTCCAGATAAACATCTAGGAGTAGGAAGATATCTTGCAGCAATATCTGCAACAGTGAGGGTTGGGATTATTTCATTAGTTATTTGTGATAGTGCAGTATGAATGTAACAGTTCCAATGCCTTCAAATTATTCTCTAAGACGAAATGTTTTACATGTGCAAATACTTTCTGGGAAGAGAGAATGAAAGGGCAGAATACAGAAGGAAAATTAGACTTAAGAGTTCAGGCTGCAAGAAGTCAATCATTTTCTTTTCAAATGTGGTGTGTTTTAAGGGTCTTGGCTTCTGCTAAAGCTTCTTTATTTCCTGAGCTATGAAATTAGAAACTGAAAGCTGCTGTTTTTATTGACTTGCATGTTCTGAGAGTTTGTTCTGAGTTTAGATCTAATAATCCCTATAGATCATCATCAACAGTTTAGCAGGTTTATCATAATTACTTACCCTGCTTAACTTCTTTCCTCTCTCTTTTTTCTTTATTTTTTTTTATGAAAAAGGACATATTAATAAATGAGAGTTCAGCATCACAAATATATTCATATGTATAGTGACTAAAATTCCGTGGTAAGAAACAGATTCTAGAAAAATGATGAATGTCTTCAGCATAGCTAACCTAACCATTCCCATTTCTGTAAAATGTCTTCATGTCAAAGGTAAATTAGTTGTCTTCCTACTGTCATTCTTCCTATGCATTCAGTTTTATACTGTATTGTTCTTTCTCTTTAAATAAAAAATATAAAGTCATTGAATCTAAATCTTACTGCAGAGAGAGTTAATTTAAGCTAGAGGCACAGCTCCAGAAAAAGCTTGTACTTTGATAATTGCTGAATCATTTGTTATCAGTTAATGGACTCTTTAAGTGAGACAAAAAGTAATTATACTGAAACCTTGCACAATATCTGTCATGCTCATGCAGGAAAATGAGGGGAGGAAACTAAAAATGTTTATTATCTTTCAGTTTATGTTTATTCAAAAGGCCAAAAGCCTTTTTTTACAGTCAGATTAGGAATAATCCATACACCATTTGTTTAGAAAAAGGAATTACATTTGATTTCATAATGAAATTTTCAAAACAGGACTCCCTCTCCATTTCTCCTCAACCCCATACAAAACAGATACTACCTAAAAGAAGCCAGTATCATGAGTTATTTTATTTGGCAAAGCTGTATAGTTTGTCAGCACATGGTTTCACTGGAGTTTACTGAATCAACTATTGTCAGCTTTCAGGAAAGGAAATAAGCTAGAATAAATTAGAATTACTTATTGTAGAGCTGGATCCATATCAAACAGGGACTGAGAATTAAGGAGCAATAATTATTTTTTGGGCAGCATCCAAAACTTTACCCAAGCAGGATGAAAAGCCAGCTTCTCCTGGATATCCAAAGTTTGACAGTATTTCCTGTTGGAAGCAGTAACCTACCACAATCTGTAAGAGAAAGACGGCCTCCGGCTTTCCCAAACAGCTGTGGACGGGAACATTTTTGGTCTTAGTCATCCTACTTACTGACCAATTCTACTTGCCTTTCGCTTTTTCTAGTAGCATCATCCACAACAGAACAGCAGCAGTACTCACAGGGGGAAGCTAGATCAGGTCAGTGGGCATTGCTAAGGCAAAGCTCACTCCTTTAGCTGTTCTTGACTCTTCACCACATTTCCTATAACTAAAGGCATGGGGATTGTCAGACTTGGAGAGTTGTTCCCATAAACTAATTAAATAAACAGTTGATTAATTACTAAGTATCAAGTATTAACTACATATATGTAATTAAGCTATTTATTGTACAGACAAGGCACAAAGCTGTTACCAATTATCATGCTTAAATATTCATATGTGATCCCAGATACTTGAAGAAAACATCTTTTCCTGTTTATCAACAGGACAGCAATTGTCTTAGACAGTATCTTTGGATAGCTACTAAATTTTCTTAGCCAATCTTTTTTTTCTAGTTATATTTATATACCTTTGCTGTTTATGTGTTCTGCAGATGTTCTGTAGCACAAATAACTGCAATAAATCCTGTTATTTCCTCATTGCTGCTTCCCTGTTTACTCACCTGTAATAATAATAAAAGCATTACAAAAACTTGAATGACTAAACGGCAAAAACTTTAATGGTTATAAAAAGTGACATTTTGTCAGTCAGTACTCTGTCAAGTTTTGTGCTTCATCTCACATGGGTAACAAGTTTCAGTCATTCAAACAGAATGATCAAGCTTTAGACTGAAAACCAATAGCTCATTACAAGAACAAGAAGAATACTTTAAGGGAAATCCCTCCCCCTCCTCCCTTCCCCTCTTACTCCCCTTCTCTCCTGAAACTGTGTCCCAACATACAAGCTGTATGTTGTCATGTAACTCAAAACAAATTATAATAATTTAATTCTATCTGTGCCTCCTGTAAATAAAAGCCTATTTCATGGGTGAATTTCATTAAAATCAAACAAACAAACTAATTTTGGTCTCCAGTTTAGTCTGAATCATTACTGTGGCCTCTGACAAACTGTGCTCTAATTTCTGATCAGTAGTTTTTTAAGTACAACTAATTTTAAACATTTGTATTTTGTAAATCCAGCTGTCTTGAGTAAACATAGCCATAGACTCCATTTATTTTATTTAATGAACCAACATCTTATGAGTTTTCATGTGTAAATAATGGTGTATATGAATGTTAGCTTATTCCTCCAAATATTTGGCAAACATGGGTAAAATAAATTTTTCATTAGCATTCATGTCAGTGAACTAATTTGCTCATTATTTCCAGTAAGCAGATAGAAAGGTACAAACACAATCAAAGCAAATGCAATTAAACTGAAAATTTAGGGAAAACATGGCATTGATACAGCTGTACTTACATTAAAGAATCCTAAAAGGTTATTAAAAAGTGTATTCTAATGACTATCTTATATTCCCCTGAAAATCAAACATATACTTATTCATTTGACTGCCATATCACTGTTTAATCTTAGATTTAAAGTGAAACTATAGAGACATACATTAGAAAAGATATTCACTATCTATGTTATAAAAATTGAAGCTCTTTCTACCAAAGACACTATCAGCTGAGTATGCTTCATTCAAAAAGACCTGTTATGTTGTCCAATTCTTGCTGTCCAAAACAGTGAATCACATGGAGATATCACAGGCAGCCTTAAAGAACTGAAATTATTGTGCAGTGATTATGGAGAGAAGCTGAAAATGTTTCATCATAAAAATTACACTCCATTTTAAACATTTAAACAAAATTAGAGGTATTTGTAACACCTGTTAAAATCCATTTAATTGGGAAAAATGAATATTTTTACAAGTCATTTTTTTTTAACTCAAGTTAATTGAAGTCTGTCTTGACAATTGCAATAATTAAGATCTACCGCGACTTCTTATTCTTTCAAAGTCCATTAGAATGAGAAAGAACTCTTCTAAATAGATCAGAAATGACAGACAGGGAAAACAGTTCAAGTTTAGATGGGCCCCCATGACTGGGAATAGGTGGATGTCTTCTGAATATTTTCATAATCTTACAACAACTGCTCCCCTTGGAAAAAGTCTTGTGAAAGACACAATTGTATCCAATAGAAAGATAGAAAGGACTACTTCCATGGATGAAGGAGCTATCAATCCAAGACATCTAAATGAGAATTATACAGTTTTGAGACGCCTTATACCATAAAGCCATAATTTTTCTGGAAGGAGACATGCAAACACTTCAGTTTATATCTGAGTAGCACCGAACAATTCCAGCTTAGGAAGACCACCAACAAGTAATATAGACCATGTGCCATGTCATTGCATCCCATGATGAGCTTAGGTTTTCCTGGGAAAAAAACAAGCTTACCTTCCCACAAAGCAAATCACAGCTGGTTGGACAACTTGTTTTACTATCAAATGTCAAAAATTGAAACAATTCACATATTTTTCTCTCTCCAAAAATTACACATACCCCCAAAACTCATATTGTTCTGCACACCATTCAAAGGGCATGTGAAGGGAAAGCTAATTTAGAGAATGAGAACAGTTCAGATTTGCTAATTATATAACACTATACATCCTGTGCATTTGTTAACTGTGGTCATAAACCTGTACTAGCAGCTCTGAATATCATCATCCTTAAAGAAAAGGAAAGGACAATATTAATGTGCTGCAGAATTATGGTGAGAAATTACCTACTGGAGAGAGTGTCATATGCTGTCCTTACCTGTAATGAATTTTTTGTATGGAATGGAATGGAATGGAATGGAATAGGATAGGATAGGATAGGATAGGATAGGATAGGATAGGATAGGATAGGATAGGATAGGATAGGATAGAATAGAATAGAATAGAATAGAATAGAATAGAATAGAATAGAATAGAATAGAATAGAATAGAATAGAATAGTAGTTGGAATTGACCTTCAAAAATAATCTAATCCAACTACCTGATAGCTTTAAAGCTAACCAAAAGTTAGAGCATCTTATTAAGATCATTATTGCAATGCCTCTTGAGCACTGACAGGCATGAGGCATGGACTGCCTTATTAGGAATTGTCTTCCAAGAGTTGTCATACTATCAACTGAGGAAGTTTGACCATCCTCATAGTAAAGAAATTTTTTCCTACTATACAGTCAGAACTTCCCCTGGCATAGCTTTGCACCATTAATGCTTGCCCTGTCACCAGTTTTAGGGAAAGGAACCTAACACCTCCCTCCATGCTACCTTTCCTAAAGAACTTGCAGGGAGCAATGAAGTCACCTCTGGGCCTCTTCTTCTCCAGACTGGAAAGCCCAGTTTACTTCTCTCTTCAGCAGGACATGCCTTCAGCCCTGTTACCAGCTTTGCTGCACTCCTCTGGATGCTTTCAACAGCCTTAATGTCTTGGAGACAAGAGCTGTATGTAGTATTTGAGGCTCTCCACCAATCCTAAATATAGAAGAATAATCAAGTATTCTGACCAACTGGCTGTGCTGAGTTTACCACACACCAAAATGTGGTTTGCCCTCTTGGTTGCCAGGACACGCTGCTGGCTCATATTGAGCCTGCTGTCACCAGCCCTCTAAGGACCCATCCTGCCAAATTGTCCTCCAGCCACTTGTCTCCTATTTCTACTTGTGTCCAGCATAATTTCATCCCAATTAGTGAGCCTAGCATTTTCCTTTGTTGAATTCCATGCTGTTGCTGATTGGCCTGTGTCCTAATTTATCTAGATGCTTTTGCAAGGCCTGTTGTCCCTCCATGAAATCAACATTATTTGCTGCCTTATCTCAGTATCTAAACTAAATTAAATGTTTTCATGAACATTGTCCTGTAAAGATTATGTGTGCATTGTTTTGTAAGGGATAGAGTCAATTTTCTTTTTAGTGGCTGTTGTGGTGCTGTGGTGGATGTAAGGTGAGAATAGCATTGATAACACACCAATAATCATACTAGTTGTCACAGATCAGTGCTTACACTGAGAAAAGGATTTTTCTGTTACTCACACTGTCCTGCCAGTGAGCAGACCGAGGGTTGAGAACAAGCTGCATGGGAATCAGGACAGACAATCCAAACTGGACAAAGAAATGTTCCATCCTACATGGCATTATGCTGAACAATAGAACTAGGCTGGGGGAGCAGAACTTTGCTCAGGGTCTCAGTGGGAATCAGTGAGTAACTGCAATGTGTATCACTTTTTTTCCATGTTATTCTTACTACTTTATCTTCTTTCTCTGTTCTATTTAAGCTATATTTATCCCAACCCATGAGTTTTATCTTTTTCTAATTCTTTCCCCAATCTCACTGGGGGGGAAGCTAGTGAACAACAGTGTGGTGCTGAGATGCTAGGTTAAACCACAACAATTTATTAGGATCTACTTCTTCCTTTAGCAGTCCTATTGTACTATGTAAAAGTAAGGTATAGATTTAAAAGCGAGTTCTGTAATTTCTTTTTCACTAATACATTTTACCATTTGTTAGTGGAGGAATCAAGACAAATTCTGAAGATATATAGATAGGGAGAAAAACAGTGCAAATTCATAATGGTGTAGAGTAAAATGTGTGTGTTTTAATGGTAATGAGAGAGAGTTCACATTGAATAGTTAAAGTTTTGATCCAGAATATGCTCATCAAGTCACAGAAAGAGCACCAGAGAATATTACAGTGTATGCTGATAATTTCCATCTACTCAGCAAAATCCATAAATAGACAGTAATATATATTATATGCAAAAACCATCTAAATGTTTTAGCTTTACCTATGTATTTATGCTGAGCTCAACCTCTGCATCTTAAAGTACTGGGAGGTACAGTACTGTGAAAGTACAGGATTTGATTCAATACTGTGTAGCCAAGTACAGAAGATAAATGAGGTCAATCACAAGAACCAATCAAATCTGAAGACAAGCAAGACAGGTAAATTCTACACAAAAGTTATACCATATTACTAAGAAGAAACTGCCAGAAATAATCTAGGTGAGAAAGGAGGTCACAGAAGTACCATGAAATACAAAATAAAACATCACATCATGATTATTTTTCATTTCTGAATAAAATAATGACCACACAAAAGAGAGAAGAAAACACAGAATAAATAGGGAACTCTGTTGCAACTTCAGAATTTCTGCTCTGCCCATTGCAGAGGATTAGAAGTCAGTGACCTTTTAGGTCTCTTCCAACCCAACCTTTCTATGACTCTAAGATTCTATGATTACTTTTAAACTGAGAGTGTGTATGTTCATATACATACGTGTATATGAGGCAGAAAATTGAGTTTGCCTATATGATAAAGAAAAACACAAACTTTCTAGGTTCAAACAATGTTCTGTTACTTTCATTTGTTCTAAAATGCCAAACTGTAAAAACAGAGGATTCTCAGGTTGACAGATGGCAATTGTATCTGCTCAGACTGAAACATGAATCCAAAGCTGAAGAGAGTTGGATTAATAAAAATATATTTAGGAAGCTCAGAAAATTTTACTTCCATTCCAATTAAGAGTCAGTCCTGTAATACTGTCAAATCAAAGAAATATTGTGACATTGACTGAAAGAGGCTACTTATTGCCCAGAACTGAGGAGCTCTAATAAACCTATGCAATAAATAACAGTTATATTTTAAATCATTTTTTAATACTTCCCATACTTTCAAAATCTACATCAAGTATTTAAATCTGGAGAAGGCCTGAAATTCTATTCAGAAGGGCTATGAAAACTCATATTTAGAAAAAAAATTTGCACTGAATGAAAAAATACAAAGTGTTATATTTTGGCTCTAGTAGTTAAAAAAAACAAAACCCTCCAATAGTCAATTAATTTTTTAAATATTAGAACACACAGGCAATCATTAAGTAAATGTGTGACTAAAATACCTACAATAGAAAGTATTTCATTTATCAGGCCAATAAGCATGGCTGAGTTACTATACAATACGTACACCTATTTAATCTATGTGATAATATCATTTACCAAAAGTAGTTAGACACAACTGGTACATCCATATATAAAGTTCACCTAAATTTTCATTTGAAGTTATTCAAGGAGTTGGAGTTAATTGCAACTTGGAAACATCTGTTCAGGCTGGTCATGGATAGAGATCAAAAATTCATGATTGGAAAACATCACCACGTAAGGTATAGTTATCAGATCCTCCCTGTTTTGCTGCATCTTTGAGACACAGAAGTATTAAAACTATATTAAAAATGTTTATACTGTACAATAAAATGTCTCTCTTGTGTTTGGATATAGAATGGTTTTGCACTCTAACGAATTGCTATACCATAGCATGAATATTGAATGTTTCATATTGCTTACATCATTGTGTTTACTGTAATATGCAATGCAAATAGAAAATTTGAGCCAAGATCACTGATTCCATTTATGCCAAGGATGCGGACTTTTTAAATAAAAATATCTACTTCAAGAATCTGTTGCTATCAAGATTGTTTAATGTTTGAATGTGTCTGAGAATTTCAAGACGTCTAATACCTTTCTCTTTATGTAGCCTGTGAAGAATGAAATCAAAGTATTGGACAATGGGATAACTTTACCTCTCCATTACCTAGGTGAAGGCTGAAGTGAAACCGAAGCTAAACCTTGCTACCATGGACTACTCTGTCATCACCAACCAACCACAAACTTGAAGTATCCTTTAAAAGCTGGAATTGCTACAGAGAAAGGTATTGGAATTAAATTCTTTTAGAACTGGGAGTAACAGAATAAAATATATAGGAAGAGACCTGTACATTTTTTCTTATGGCTAGGGCAACAAGAATCTATGTGAAGTATATATTGGGATATATCACTAAGATAGTTGTAATAACTTAAAATTTACTGCAGAGACAGAGACATGGAGCATATTTAGAAACAAGATCTATGGATTTATGTCCATTTCAAGACTCTCTTGAGAGTCTTAATACCATTTGAGGATCATTACTATCCTTTAGCATATTTGAGCTACTTCATTTGTGTGGTGGGTAGACCCTGACAGATAGATAACTTCCAGCTCTCTTCCAACAGCTGTGAGGTGGGAGAGAGAATCAGAAGGGCAAATGGAAAAAAACCTCATGGATCAAGGATCAAGATAAAATAGTTTAGTGAGTGAAGTAAATAGCATGAACAAGCAGAACAAAATAAGGCATTCGTTCACTACTTCTCATGGACAGGCAAATGTCCAGACATTTCTCAACACGCATCCATTGTTCAGGAAGACAAACAACATAAGCACAACACACACCTTTTTCCTCCTTATCCTGAGGTTAGAAACATCTTTCTAATATACTAAGAGATCAGAAACTAAGTAAAATATGCAGATTTATTAAATTTATTTACACTTGATTTGGTATGTCACCATGCCACAGAGACAGAAAATACACTAGCTCTATCAGGGATTGTTATGACTGATTAATGGGGGGGAAAAAAATAGAATCCCTTACTTAATACAGGCAGGGCTAACATGCTGTCTAGAGGTGATAAAGCTGTTGTCAACTCTGAAAGATCCTGATTATTGTAATGTGAAAATAAAGACTACAATATGTCTTAAGGAATGTTTTTGAATTACATCTAATTTCCCAAAATTATCTTCTTGCTTGATTTCTTGTTTGAGAAGACAATTTAACTTCATACATTCTTTCACTTTGTAAGTTTTACCTCCTCATTAAATATGCCATGAAAAAGCAAAGATTTCATAAGAAACTTCTGTAGTTACAATGAATTCACTTGAAAAAGCCTATATTTTTGTATTAAAGACTTGTAAAGGGGGAAAAAAAAGATAAAAGTAAAAAAAAAAAAGGGAAAAAGAAAGATTGTTTTTTTATTGAAACTTTGCAACCTTCCTAGGATTTTTGAACTAAAGAATTTTCACTCTTCTTGTAAATGCTTGGCAATATTGATAATAGAACAACACATGTCATTGAACCTGAAGAGTTAATAGGACTCTGCAAGCTTGTCGGTAACTATGAAAAATGCAGTCTAGACAGATGTCTAAGAGAGAAATGTGTGGGATGGAGACTAAAGAGAGCTCAATTGACATTCTGAGATAGAGTTTATCAGATTACTCAAGCCTTTCTTTCTTATTCTCTGTTTTTCTATCTTTCCCCCTAAACTAATTCCAGTTTGACTAAAAGTCATTTTGATTTTAACTGTGCAAAAGATAGTTATATTCTTTGACTCAATCTCTTTTCACAAGCTGAAGAAAAACACCTTCCATCAAAATGAGCAAATTTTTTAGAATATTTTGCACCTGCAAGATTGTATCACCATCAGTATAATGTATTATGTTACTGTGGAATAGCAAGCCATATCGCAGAGTATATGAATCTTTGATTTGTGTGTTTGTTTTTTTTTTTTAATTTTATATGCCTACACACAGCAACAAATTTTGTCCACTTGGATATTTTTTTCTTTGCCCACTACTGAAATATTTTTTTTAAAACATTGCTGGGGACGAAAAAAAATGCTTAAAATGTGAATATCTACAGAAAGCAATTAATTGGAGAGAGATGTGTTTTGAGGTGGAAAATGTCCAAAACTTAACTTTTGAGCTTACAAACAGACGTCCTGTACTTGCTGGTGCCAGCTGTTGTGGGCTGTTTGTAAATTCTGGTAGCACCTGGGCCAAGCAAAAGTGACACAGCCTCAATCTTCTAATTAATAAAGCAGTGTAAGACAAAAGCACTAATTAAGGAGCTCATGGACTGGTCAAATTGGAAAATAGGAGTCTTATGAATTTCAAAAGAATGGCTTGCACTGTAAAAAAAAATCCCATATGTAGTCTCTGAAGGAGGAAGGAGTACTGTAAAGCTGGAAAGAAGATGGAGATTACAGCTGGAGGAAATATACTGCAAATCAAGGAACTATATGAATAACAATACATGGATTTTGTTTGTTTGTTTGTTTGTTTTGTTTTGTTTTTATTTTTCTGGAAGGAGCAATAGTAACTGACAGCAACCTTATCACGTCTGTTTTCACCTTTTGACCCTGGATTAAAGGAATTTATGGGACAGGCACTCCTTTCCTCTCTCTGTTGCAATCTTTGAAGTAGTATTTATGTTCTTTATTGCAGTCATATACTAGTCATTTCCCTGCATTGTTATCAACTGATATGTGAGCAAACCACCTAGCTTTAATGAAGGAAGAGAATTAAGCATGGAAAGGTAATTTTTCATATGACAATAAAAACTGTTCATTTTTCTTTTTGTCACTTCTACCTTGACATGACAATATAACCCAGGGTTTTTTTGTTCTCAACTAAAGGTCAGATTTATGAGAACTATGAAACTGAACTATTTTTAGAAAATTATTTAGAAAATAATAAACACCAATATTTAACTCTTTGCTGAGATATTTTTAACTTTGTTTTTAGCCATTTGGAATAAATGTTTCTTTGATAGAAGTCTGGCACACGTTTAAACAACAGAAACTACTGTTTCTGTCTTAAAGCACAAACATTAGCCTAATTGGCTAATGTTTTTGCTTTGAGCAACCTCAGTGACCTTTCTTCTAACATATGCGCTAAAAACAAACTTGGTACATGCCTACGAAAACTAACTCAGAATTCACATGGATCTAATAAGTATGTTTTTATCTTCAAGGTAAAGAGTGAAAAGCAGTACTGTTATACAAAGCTATTACTTAAATTACACAGTGTGTCTCGTTGAGAGCAATGTAGAATACATTAAAAAAAAAAGACAAAGAACAGAATGAAGCAAGTGGCTTTGTTTTTTTGCTTCTAAATGGACTGTAGAAATCTCAGAATTCTGCATCGTGGAGACAGCAACCTGCAAGAAGTAGCAAGTAGACTTTATACAAATTCTAGATTCTGCTTCTTCTACAAGTGTCTAAAAGTTGTATTTATTTTCTCACTGTGTTTTAACACTTGAGACATTTTGCAGTGGGAAAAAGGAGATGGGTACATCTTCATCACAGATTACATGGGCTGGTAGGATAGGATAAAGCTATTACCCAGTGCCACCTCCATATGTATTTTCTCTACTGTTTAGAATTGTTAGGCCAGAACAGTTCAGGTACAGCTTCAGAATTAGTGTAATCTCCTCTTTATTCATATCCTTATTTTGGCGTTTTCATCTTAGTGCTGGACCTAAGAAAAAAAAGGACAGTTCATTTTTTGCACCTCAAGTCTTAAAAACAGAAATAAAAAGTAAAGAGTAAAAGCATGAAGTATTCTCAGAAGATGGGTGAAACATGTAAATTCACTGTGAGTTTTGTGTCTCAGAACGCTGCTCATTCCAAATTTTGTACCTATTTCTTCAGATAACCTGTCTTCAATTTCAACTGCAGTTTAAGTAATAAATATTTCTAGGATATTGAAAGTATGACCCAAGACATTCTGTTTCACAGCAGTTAAATAAAGTTAAAAGTTAAATAAAGTTAAATAAAGCAATTACTGCAATGGTCATTTCTACCTGCCTACTGTCTCTCGCACCTAATCACTCAGTTTAAAGTAGCTAACTCAGTATACACTGATTTAAAGTGAAGTGCCATCACACTCATCTAACTCTCTTTGTCCAGAAAAGCAGTGCCCATTATCTAGATAGATTGATCTAAGAATGTTACTTTGACCCTAAAGCTGCCTGTAGTCTTAATGTCTACACTGACTGTCATTTATTACCAGCAGTCTCTAACGACCAACAGCAGTGTGAGCAAAGGTGGAAAATAAAATCACAATATTTAAATATCTAATTATAACCCATTCTTTAATTATATCAGAGTGGACTCTACGTCTGCACAACTTTGGAAATGAAGGGCTATTACATCCAAATCAAATAGTCTGGACTGTGTATTGGCCAAAACAGTACTGTAATACTCAGTCTGCTTCCGATGATGTGACAATTGGATTGGAGACTATAATTTGAAACTCTAAAGAATTACTGGGCAATGGCATATGATTTAGATGGTCAAAGAAGAAGCATAAAATGATACTTCAGAAAAGCAGCATTTCTAAGACTGACATAATACATATGATAATGAAGAAAATGGTTCCACAGGCACAGTTTTTTGTTCATTTGCTACAGATGAAAAGTTATGGGCACTAGTTTCTTTCTTATATTTTTGTTATTATAGTAATTTTATTGAAAGTACTGACTGACCATTTCCTCTATTTTTTGAAAAAGGGGGAAGAAATCTAGAGCTGATTAGTGGAAGAGTCTAACTTTTATACCAGACATTTTTGCTCAATAGATTTGACTTTCACAATGGTTAACTGAACCCTTCTACTGGTAAACTAAACACATACAGGAGTGAGCCATATATTTTACACCACCCTTTAACATCCAGTCTCAATAATCAAGTACAAAGAGGTAAGGAAAAATAAGCAGCCATCAAAGCAGTATTGAATTGCTACAAGATTAGTTACAGTATAAATATAAACAGCATATATATTACTGTAAACAAGAACAGGTCCTAGAGCACACATAGCTCTGTAATAATCATGTAAGATAGATTAAGTGAACAATTACATAACTGCCATTTTTTACTTAATCAGCCCTAGGAAAAGAAAAAGCGAAAAACGTAAGACGGCTGTTGTAAGCAGACAGAATAAAAACAAAGCCATCATAAGTCTCTGCAAATGTCATTCTGTTCCTAGCCTATTCTAGCTTATGGATTAGGAACCATGATCTGAGTAACTAAAATGAGATCCAGTTCTTTATCCTTTCTCAGCAACAACCTTGCTTTGTAAAAATAAAATGTGAATTAATAAAATAAGTGAAATTATTTCAGCAAATGAAAATATAAGAAATGCTCCCTCAAGTTTAGTACTATTTTTGTTTAAATACTCACAAGGAAAGCAAGAGTTATACATATTCAAACATGAGGTCTGAAAGAGACAGACAAAGAATTTGAATTCAGGCGTGTTACAACCCATATATGATTAACTATAAATTTATTGGGGCATTATTTAGAAGTATTTTCAAAATCTCTACATACAATTAGACCTAGCCAAGAACCTGATTTTAATTTTTGAGGTTTTTTATTTGTTTTGTTTTGTTTTTGAGACATTTTGTCCTGATGCAGGACAAAAAATTCAAGAACTACTTCGCATTCTTCTTTTTTTTTAAGTTAAAGTCTATTATTAGTATTATTATCATCATTATTACTACTACTACTACTATTACTATTATTATTATTATTTTAAAAATAGAAAAATCCTCCTGTTACAAAGGCATGAAACCTCACTCTGTGAAGTTTAAGGTAAAGGAAAAATGTAAAATGTAGAACGGTTTAGTAGGTCTTTCAAGAGCATAAGAAAAGTAGTATTCTTCATGTCTATTCAAAGTACAGAGCACAGCACAAACACAACAGGCATCCTGAAAGTCTAATACAGTTCTCATAAATCTGAAGATAAAGCTACACACTTAAATTTCTTATGTTTGCAAAATAACAACGAGGCAGAAACTAGACAGTACCAAGCAGAAAAGTAACTGTTGTCAGGGTAGCATTAAAAAGGTGAAAATATTCACTCCCTCAAGGTAAATTATAAACCTGCTTTAACTTTTACAAAATGCACACAATCTTATTCAAATAATTGGTGTTTATTTCTACTACAAAAACTATAAAAAAATCTAATTACAAAATTTACCAAAAAACTATGGTTAAAATTCATCTGCATATGTATTCATTTACCAAGACCTGAAACAATTCAATGCATCTTGCATTTTACATGGGCATCATAATAACTAACTTATTAGATAATCAAACTAAATCTCATTAGTAATCTTAGTTTTGAGAAGATAGTTGACAAAAGACAATATGTCAGAAAGATACATATATTTGAATACATAATGATGAATTGTAAGATATGCAGCTAATAAAAAAATGTGCTTAAGGAGAAAGCAGGAATACAAACAGATTTTAAAATTCCTAAATGGTGTGACATCAAGAGAGATGCATGCCAAGGTTGCATATTTTATCTCCCACCAAGGTTGTATACTTTATAATAATTCAATACAGATGCAGAAAATGTAACCATCTGTGTGTGAAAGACAGAAACTGTTTTTCCCTTCTTTTGTCTCAAAGCTTGCTTCGTAAGGCCTTTTCTGCTGACAAGACTCTGACTGATAACTGCCGGTTACCCAGATGGGTGTTATGGTGCCTCATTGTCTCTGCTTATGGTTGTAAAGATAAGCAGAAATAGGTGCAAATAGTCCTTTCCGGGGGGGTACGGCTTGGAGAAGCTGACCACCACAGAAAGACAATGCTCCTGCATGGCAAGGAAGGCAACATCCTCTGGCAGCTTATCTGTTGGGCCAGACATGTCACACAAAGAGGAAAAAATACCTGAGAAATGGGGATAAAAGGCCTTCACTGTACCAAGGATTTGGGAGATGAGAAGAGATGAATTGAAAAGAGAAGAAGAGAGGAGAAGAATTCCTGGAGAAGAACTCCCAGAGAGAAAATCTTTGAGGAGAACTCCCGAAGACGGACCCTGAGGCCTGCTTGCTGCCATCTCCCATCCCCCGCGGTGACCAGACGAGTTCCTGTGACTACGAACCTCGTTGGACCCACGGTGGTGATTATATCTCTCTTGCTTTCTATCAAGACTCCTTGCTTTTTATCCCTTTCCTATCGCTCACCTTCCCTTCCCCATATCCCTAAGCAACTAGTAATTGTAATAAACTGGTTGGGCTAACATTTGACCCGTTGTGTCTTAATCTCGCCATCGGGTATACACATAATCAAAGAACCTCGTCTCCCTCCTTTATATTGGAGCGTGATATTTTTAATGGCGTAGTCGGCAGGATACCCGACAGCGAGAGTGTTGCCCTTCCAGGTATAGTTGATGTGTGTACCTTCTGGAGTTGCCTGGAGTGATATTTATTTTTGATAATTTAGATGTGAGTGCCTCTCCAGAAAGATCACTCCACATATTGAACCTTAACTTTGTGAAATTTGAATCTCTTTCCTGTGTGTGCCTCCTGGAGTTGTGAGGAGTGATAACTGTGATAATTTGGTAATTCTAACGTGAACACCTCTCCAGGAAGATCACTCCACATATTGAAACTTAACTGTGTCTTTGGAACTGTTTATGTGTGTGCCTCTTGGGAACCTATTAAGTGATTTTGGGACCCGTGAAGATTATTGTGCATTTTCGAAACGTAAGGGTACCTCCTAGCTTAGTCGTGAGGTTTGAAGTTTTTTTTCTCTGTGTGGCTTCACAGAGAAGTGAGAAGTGGTTTACGTATTTGCATTTCCTTTGATCCTCTTTGTCTTTTGCAGGCTCCTCTCAGTAAACAGAGGAGTGGTCTGAGTATTTGCATTTGTTTGGCTCGAACTTTTTGGATACTTTACCCTCTCTCTTTCTCCGTGTAGATTTTTCTGCATATTGAGAAATGAGCGACAGTGTAACCACAATGAAAGGTGAAGATGTATTATTTGACCTCTTAGAAAGATATGGTGCCAGACCCTCCTTTACAGGGGTAGACTGGGCACGGCAAAACTGGCATAACCTGCAGAGTATCTCAGACCGTATTAATGTCCTGCAGAAAAACGCCCGTACCCGAGCTGGAAAAGGAAAAGCATTTATTTGTGCTGTATTGGGTTCGGCTCTGGTTGCAGCCATAGAATTCCGTGACCAGCAGCTTAAAGCAGAAAGCCAAGCTTTACAAGGATTGCAGGAATCAGTTAAAGTAAGTCAGGAATTGATAAAAGCTCTGCAAAATCAAATTGTAAACATAGAAGAGCAATTAGAAAGGGAAAAACATAATTCTGATCTGTTGCAAACGGTTTTAAGGGAAGCGTTAACGGGTAAGGATGCTAGTGATACTAGTGCACCCCAAGAGAAAACTTATTCAAGGGAGGAATTGCAAGGTACAAAGGCAAATATTGACAAATTAGAAGCTCCCCCAGCTCGGTTGTGTCCTTTAATAAAGACTGAGTATTTATACGATAATGGCGAGGATTTAGATCCTCAAATGAACATTAAAGAAACCCCTTTCTCAGCCACTGAACTAGCAAAACTGAAAAGAGATTTTAGCCGTTCTCCAAAAGAATCAGAAACGGAGTTTGTATGGAGAGTTAGTCTCAGTGGTGGAGACCAAATACTGTTAACTGAAAAGGAAGCTGAAGGTTATTGGGGACCAGGAGTATTTTTAACTACTGGCAACAATTGTGCTCCTTGGTCCCTAACACAGAGGGCTGCCTATTGGGCAGGTAGTCTTAACCCTTTAGAAAGGGGAGACCCCCTTGCTATTACTGGGACAGTTGATCAATTAGTGGAAAGTGTTCAAAAGGCTGCTTGTCTGCAAATGATGTATGATAGAAAGCTGCAGCCACACCATGAATCCCCTATGATGATCCCTGTTGATTCTGAAAGGATGACCCCTCTAATCAGGGGGCTCCCTGAATCATTAAAACCTATAGGTATACAACTACAAGGAAGGATACAGGCTATACCTCAGGGAGAAAGAATTCAGGCAGCGTTAGAAGGAGCTGCAACCCCTAACCACTTGCAGTCTGGGTACAAAGCATGGACGTGGGGGGAGGTTGCCCAAGAATTAATTAACTATGGGAGAAAATATGGACCAGTGATTTCTTTCACCAGCAAATCTGTGACAAAGGGAATGAGGCGTGCAGAGGCCAATTTGACCCCTCCCCTATCCAACCGGGACCACAACAGATTCAAAAGGGTCTCATTTTCAGTGAAACCAAGTGGGAGAAATATAAATCATAAACGTAATAGTTTTTGGATGCTGGGCCGACAGAAAGGTATTCCACGAGAATTAATGGACGGATTATCTACAGACAAGTTAGAGGAGTTAGTTAATGGATGGCCAAAACAAAAGCCTGAAAGAAGTGATACTCCTCCTCCGAGTGCCCCCAACTTTGGAATCAGCACGGGCACTGGGACTGCAGGAAAACTGATTCCCTCGCCACTCTCAAGTGAGGGGGGAGGAAGGTGGATGTACAGCAGAAGGAAACGACCTGTTAAATATGCTTAGAAGGCTAAGGATGCCTGGGAAAAAGAATACTAAAGTACAACTCACTGGATTTTTCCCTCATTTTAACCATATTAACAAGCCCCAAAAGGGCAAGCCGATGTCCTGTTTTGTTTTGCAGAAGACCCCCGTTGGACCTCGACTGAATACAGCTGACTTTAATCATTTGTGTTTTGGGACAAATATTAAAGAACTGATCATACTAGAACGCTGAATGAACTGTATTTTGGTTGCATAGTATCACGTTTCAGGTTGTTGTGGGTGTGGGTGTTGTCTTTAGGTCTGTTAAACTTCACACTTGGGTTTGAGTTTTCACAGGTTTTGCTGGCTTACTGACTACTCCCTGGACAGTAATGCCATTCCTTTTGATCCCTTCTTCTACCCCTTTTTATCAAACTGATTATGGTTTGCATGTAACTCTGCTATGGTGTTTCCAACTTTGTAAAAAAAAAAAAAAAAAAAAGGTTTGAAAATTAACCAAGGGACCTATCTAATATTTGTCAGAAAAAAGAAACCCATTATGTTGTTGATGCTTTTTAGTGTCAGAGAGATGTTTATTTTAACTCCAGTTCAGGAGTTCCATCCAAAACATGGTTGTTGGAAAGTGTCTATGTTTTCTTAAGTAAATTGTATGTTTCTGTGTATGTTTCTCTAATGTTTAGTATTTTGGGATATCCTAAACACACTATCCCATGAATGTTCTATAGATTATAACAATACTTGAACTTGCCAAACTAGTATATCTCTCAGCATTTCAATTGCTTTTGAGATGCCCAAATAACAATTCTGCTCATATTTTATCTTGAAGCAACATGCAGTGTTGCAGTGTGGTGAAGTTCTATTTGTTCCATCTATCATCCTGGCAAAACACCAAATGATCTTTGAAAATATTACATGGCAAATCCAGGTATTGTTAAATTGTACTAGATTATATGCTTTCTGAGAATTAAAATCACAAATGCAACAAGTACTGATAATGGCATTGCAAAACCAGCTAGTGCTTGGTTTGTTGTTAAGGAATAGGTTGTTTGTGTCAAATTGAATGACTCTAATTGTTGTCTAAAGAGCGATGATAATGGTAAAGTTGTTAAACAAATTGTCCACGTTCCTGTCCAAACCTGGAAAAACCTAGACGCTGATCTTTTTTTTTTTTCCCTGGCCTCCGGGTGGCCCATGGGTGAAACATATTCTATTTTATCTATTGTGTGTTGTTGCAACTCTTCTGTTTATTCCCTGTATGATTCCGTGTTTTATTCAACTTATTCAACGTGTTGTATCTTCAATGCATATTGTAACTGCTTCAACTGATGATGGGCAAATCCAAGAGATCAGAGCAACATTTGTAACCAAGTCCAAGAAATCCTTTATAACAATTGTATTACTTTTAACTCCCCCTTACCTCCCTCCCCTCTTTCCCTTATGCTTGTTTTTTTTTTTTCTTTCTTCTCCTTTCCTCACCACCGTGGATGAATGTTTCAGTTTCAAGCAATCTTTGAGCCACCGGGTGGTGTGAAAGACAGAAACTGTTTTTCCCTTCTTTTGTCTCAAAGCTTGCTTCGTAAGGCCTTTTCTGCTGACAAGACTCTGACTGATAACTGCCGGTTACCCAGATGGGTGTTATGGTGCCTCATTGTCTCTGCTTATGGTTGTAAAGATAAGCAGAAATAGGTGCAAATAGTCCTTTCCGGGGGGGTACGGCTTGGAGAAGCTGACCACCACAGAAAGACAATGCTCCTGCATGGCAAGGAAGGCAACATCCTCTGGCAGCTTATCTGTTGGGCCAGACATGTCACACAAAGAGGAAAAAATACCTGAGAAATGGGGATAAAAGGCCTTCACTGTACCAAGGATTTGGGAGATGAGAAGAGATGAATTGAAAAGAGAAGAAGAGAGGAGAAGAATTCCTGGAGAAGAACTCCCAGAGAGAAAATCTTTGAGGAGAACTCCCGAAGACGGACCCTGAGGCCTGCTTGCTGCCATCTCCCATCCCCCGCGGTGACCAGACGAGTTCCTGTGACTACGAACCTCGTTGGACTCACGGTGGTGATTATATCTCTCTTGCTTTCTATCAAGACTCCTTGCTTTTTATCCCTTTTCTATCGCTCACCTTCCCTTCCCCATATCCCTAAGCAACTAGTAATTGTAATAAACTGGTTGGGCTAACATTTGACCCGTTGTGTCTTAATCTCGCCATCGGGTATACACATAATCAAAGAACCTCGTCTCCCTCCTTTATATTGGAGCGTGACACTGTGGAACAATCAAGAACATTGTAAATGAACATTTGAATGAATGAAATGAATGTTAACAACACAAAGTATGCTGGTGACCTTGCTTGAATATCATTGACTAGACCAGAATTCAGGAATTTGCCGTGAACAGTATCAGCAAGTCTTTTAGAAGAGTGAATAATAAGGAAATCATTAATGAAAACATTAAGGAAATCATGGCAATCACATGGAAAAATAAATAGTAATAAAAATATATATATCTCAGTATAAACAAGAATAGAAAATCCTACTTGTTGCTGGACTGACTAAATATATTTCTTTATTCAAGATATTTTATAACAGGTGGGAAATAAGCAAAACAAAACTGTAAAAGCCCAAGGAAAGTAAATTGTGGGTTCTCAAAGTAATACAATTTCAAAATCCACTTATAATTCCTCTATGGTTGTGAAGACTAGTACCAGACAGAAAAAAGGAATGTTCAAGGGTTCTTCTAGTATCTGTTCTCTGTGAAAATAAGGGATAATATGTTATCCGTTATTATAATATGTTATCATTTTCCACATCTTTCTAACAATCTCCTTGCTGGTCAGTTGATAATAATTATCCATCAATGTCTTTCTTTTCCATGAGAGTTACTGACCTTACTTTTTTTGTCATCCACTTCTTCTCCTCTGTTAGTAATCCTGTAGTGATTTTTTTTTCCAAACTGTCTCATCAATTAATATTATTAGCTCAAACTCAACAATTGCACTCAACCTGTAGAAAGCTTAATTACTAATTCTGTTTTAGATGTAAAGAACTTGTATGCTCTTAGGGGTAAATACCATCTGTAATACTTTTACAAGTGTGTGCTTTGAAAACAGCTAAAAATATGCATATCAGCAAAAATATTCTTAAGTCTGGAGACAATATCAAGTATTTATTTAAAATATTGCATTCAAGCAAAAATTTCTGACTGTCAAATATAAAGTGAACAAAATAATTCTCCACAGAATAATACTGGTAAGAGGAAATTCTGCACTAGAAGATAAAAGAGGACATTAAAAAAACTAAAGTAAAAGAAAAAAAATTGTATTACAAAGTTTTAAAGATCATTGGGATGGTCTTAAGGGCTGATGGAAGCATTATGTTCTTTGCAGCAATATTCTGTTAGTTGCACAGATATACTGGGGATTCAAATTTTATTTTCACAATGGATAAAGTCTTATTTTAATTCTTTTATTCTCACAGAAGAGACTTCTTTTGGCAATCATAAGGATTGGCTTTACGAGATGTAATTAGTATGAATAAACACAGAATAAAAATACCCTTAAATGAACAAGCTGTGTTTGAGGAAAACATATTCACTTTCTTTTGGTTTTGGTTTGTTTTTTGAAAAGGGTTTCAATTTTTGCCTTTTTATTTTTTCATTATGGATAAATAAATATAAGATATTGAAGTTAAATATGGAATAGTTACTAAATATTACTCTTTTTTGTTATCTTGTTGTTGAGATTTTTCTTGGAATAAATTTCAATTTAGATTCTGACAATATTTTATTAAATTGAAGAGTTTAAAAGAAAACTTAAAAAACCTTATGTATAAAACTCCTCAAGACAAAATATGAGAGAAATAACACCATATCATAGAGCACAATTTTTGTGGTTATGGTTGAAATATTCTTATCTCAATGTTACTCCTCTGGAAAATAACTACTTTTGTCATCTGTAACCTCTCTGCTTCTGCTGATGTAATTTTCAAAATACTTTGTTAGAAATCATGAGTATCTTTGAAATGTATCACTACAAAAAAAAACATCTCTTCAGATACTGATTCAGAAATGGTGGTTGAGTTTGCTTGCTTGCTTGCTTGTTTGTTTGCCTTAAATGGAAAGTAGTTTCGCTATCAAAATATTCCAAATGAAAGTACATAATCCTAAACCTCTTATTTGATGCTGCCACAGACATCTCTCCTCCTTTCCATTTGGTTTTTCTATTCAATATTTCTATTTGATATTTTTATAGGGCTAGATTAGCTGATACTGAATTGATATTTCTATTTGATATTTCTATTGGTCTGTTTTAGCTGATATTAAATTCATTTTCTTGTATGGTGCTGCATTTTTGATCTGTGATGAAAACAATTTTGATAACATATATATGTTGCAGTTGTAGAACAGTGTTTCTCACACTGCCTTGGCAGTGGGAAGTCTGAGTGTGCACATGAAGATGGGTTGCTACAGAATCAGAGCACCTGACACAAAATGGCCAAAGTGATATTCCTTACAATATCACATTCTGATTAGCAACAAAATCTGAGGGGAGTCCAGTGGAGGTCTACAAAGATGATAAAGGGTGTGGAATACCTCTCTGATGAGGAAAGGCTGAGAGACTTGGGTCTGTTCAGCCTTGAAAAAAGAAGATTCAGAGGGAATCTGATCCACATCTACAAATATCTAAGAAGTGGAAGGCAAAGGGATGAGGCTGGGCTCTTCTCAGTGGTGCGTTGTGATAGGACGGAGGGAAATGGTCACAAATTGATGCATAGGAAGTCCGCACAAATGTGTGTGGAAACTTCTTCACAGTGAGAGCGACAGAGCACAGGCACAGGCTGCACAGGGAGGTTGTGGAGTCACCTTCTCTGGACACATTCAAGACCCGCCTGTACGCATACCTGTGCAACCTGGCCTAGGGAGCCTGCTTTGGCGGGGGGGGTGAACTAGATGATCTCTAGAGGTCCCTTCCAATTCCTAAAATTCTGTGATTCTGTGAATTGGAGGGGGGCTGTCACTGCCAAGGGACTAGCTGGGCATCTGTAAATGAGTTTAGCACATTGCATTGTCCATCAGCCTTTGTGTATATTCTTTTATCTTAAGCATGCATGCTAGAGAGACTAGTGTAACACAGAGCTGTCCTTAGCCTTTTGGTTTCCATAAAAATCCAGTCAATTAATACTGATCTCAACTACCCTTGTGGTAATAAGACTGAGTTATAACTGTGAACAGCAGTCCAAAATGTTTTGCTGTAGACAGATGTCAGTATCAACTTGAAGTCTGGGAGCCACAGTTTTCCAGATGTTATAGGGCCCAATCAAACTTAAAATCACAAGCACAGTTTCATTTGTATTAATCTGTTTGACTGAAACTGTAGAAGCTGAGAAACTGCTCCTTCTGTGTTTGCTAAAGTTATGTGGAGAACAGTCCTAGCACCAACAACAGGTTTGTTTTTTTTAACTACTCAGATAGATATCGGCCTCAGTAGACTGAAAAGTGCAGCTGGCCTCATCCTATTGAAGAAATATGGGGAAATTGTTATTAAGTATTTTTAAATACAGCATTTTGAAACTAAAAAATGTACTATTGCAAAGTCAGATAAAAATCAGTGCTTTAATATTAAAGAATTTTCATCTAAATATCTACAGCTGAATACAATTATTGCCTCATTATGTGGACTGTTCAATTTAAGCAATGAATAGATTTGCTTCTTACTCAGTGAATCAGGAAATGAAATTTGAGTACAGGAGAAAATAATCTTACTCCACATTAAAACAGGTATTCTAAGTACCATAGACATCTACTATGGCCTTTTTTCTCCTCTACAGTGAGATAAATGAGACAGTAAAAAAGCACTGCCAATTACATGTGGAAAAAGTCACAAAAACAACTTTGAAAAATCTATTACTAGTACTGATTCTAAGAAATAATTCAAATGTTCAGTTTTTAAAAGGCTAATTTGCTAGGTACTAGTCACCTTGTCTTTATACATGATACACACTGAAAGGAGATATTCTGTTGTCTCTAAGGATCACCCAAAAAATAGGAAGGAGTATTATTATGTTACTATACATGGTGAGACATTCTTCCCTTGGTACAGTTCTCCTTGTGACAGGAACAGGTGAAAAAATACGAATGATTTTTAAATGTGATGTTGGTTTGCAAATTCTGCTTTTATATAAATATAATAGCACATTCTATTCAATTTGATGTACCTTTAAGTACGAAGCTGGCAAAATTGCTAGGATTGAAACACTATTCTGGTCTGTTCCTAAGTAAATGTAACTTTCACATTACTTTGATTTCTACAGCTGGTTAATGCAATATCAAAAAAAAATTTAATGGACATATAGGAAAATAAGTAGCAAAAACAAACAGAAAAACAAAAACAATTACAAAAATTTGTTATAAAAGACATCTAATCCAGGTAATATTTTAAAATTGATATTTTCAGGTATTAGGTTAAGAGGTTAGTGATCAGAAGTGTGTTATTTTATTGCAAATGAACCTATCTGCAGATTAATACATGATCTCTTCTAAATTGGTAACTTCAGTTTAGTTGAAATCCCAAATTCAGAGCACAAAACATGGTTGCATTGAAATTATATTCACTGTGGGACTGCACTAGAATTTGTGATATAATAATTTTATAGGCAGTAAGTTTTTTGAATTTTCATCCTCTACTATAATAAAAATAATCTCATATTGACAAATTTTGCAGGTATGGAAGCATTCTAAAAAAAACCCAGGGGAACTTGAACATAAACGCTTTTGGGAGGAGAAAAACAACAAAACAAGGCAAAAGACCTTGAAGACTAGAGAAGCAAACAATGAAAAATAGACAAACAGAAAAGAACAGATTTCTAATACCAGCTACATCCTATCAACAAAGTAATACACTGAAGTATTAAGAGGTGCAAAGAAATAAAGGGAAATATTTTTGTTTTGTTTGTTTTGCTTCAGTTCCAGTTGATGCAATGTCCTCTTGGGACTAAGATGCTTTTAGTAAACTTCTGTAACCATTTATGTTAGATGCAAAAGATGTTGATAAAATCTTTCTATTTCTTTCTAAAGAAGGCATTTCTCTTGTGAGTGCTTGTTTAAGGAAACAATTTTTTTTTATTCCCTTGTACTCCCTTTACATATTTTGAATAATAATGAAAACACTGTTTGCAAATTCTTCAATGTTCAAAAAGTGAGGTTCAATGAACAATCCTTCAGTTATGTGTAACAGCAAAACAAAGAGAGAATGTCAAACAGATGAAGCTCCATGTTCATGAAAAGGGAAATACATCTCATGCTGTTTTTATTAGCCTCTCTGTTCTACAGTCTGAATGGCTTTGGAGCATTGGCTATTTTTAGTATCTTACAGGTGTTCCATTTCAGTCATCAACTGTCACAGTGCCATAATGGTATTACTGTAAGTAATGGTATTACTTTACATAATACCATTCTCAGATTAGACATCTTAGTTTGCTAAAATCATGAGTGACTTTCGCTGAACCATGTGATTTAAATCTCTCAAACATTATTTTGGAAAGATGAGATGGTTGACCAGAGAAATTTTTCAGAGCAGGAAGATACCACCTAGAACACAGAGCCATAAAATGATCACTTAAATCTTGACTCTGCTTTCTTCCTAAAATGTGAAGCATTTTTAGCAGAGAAACAGTTAAAAAATCTTGCAAGAAATTTTATGAGAATTATATAAGATAATTATAAATATAACTAAAAGACAGCCTATGGGCTTTTCATACCAGAGTTTCATATAATTCTGCCAGGCATGGATTTACAGATTTATACGCACACATACATATATATATAAGTATTTATTCCTGTATTATAATAAAGACAATTTTCAAAACACAGTTTACAGTATTCAAAGTTAAGAATTAGTTTCACAGCATTTCTGCATGTCATTGAAAAATCCAGTATGATTTATACACAAGCTAACCACATCAGGTAGGCTTTAACAATGTTCTTTGTATATAATACAAATAAATACACCCTGGAGCGTGTTCAGAGAAGGGCAACAAAACTGGTGGGGGGTCTGGAGCACAAGCCTTATGAGGAGCAGCTGAGGAAGCTGGGATTGTTTGGCCTGGAGAAAAAGAGGCTCAGAGGAGACCTCATTGCACTCTACCACTTCCTGAAGGGGGGATGTGGTGAGGAGGGGGTCGGCCTCTTCTCCCATATAACTAATGACAGGATGAGAGAGAATGGCCACAAGTTGCACCAGGGAAGATTTAGATTAGATTTGAGGAAATTTTTTTTCTCTGAAAGAGTGGTCAGGCACTGGAATGGGCTGCCTAGGGAGGTGGTTGAGGCACCGTCCCTAGCGCTGTTCAAGAAACGTTAAATGAGGTGCTAAGGGATTTGATTTAAGTAGCTTGGTGGGTAGGGATGGTGGTAGGAGGATGGTTGGACTAGATGATCTTGTAGGTCCTTTCCAACCTAATGTATCTATGAATCTATCTATGAATCTATGAATAATTAATATAAAATATTTATATTATGTCTATGCAATATATACTGGCCAATGAAGTGTTGCTGTCAGAAGATGTCTTGGTCCATGGCTATTTTTGTTTATTAATTTTAGGCATAAGACCTTTTATAGTTTCACAAAAACATCCTACTTGAACCATTCATAATCTGAATAATGATTTGCCCAGTGGGGTTTTGGAGTCCTTTTCTCTGGAGATGTTCAAGACCCTGGACGCCTACCTGTGCAAATTGGTCTAGGAAGCTGCTTTGGCAGGGGGATTGGACTAGATGATCGGTCCCTTCCTACCTCTACAATTCTGTAATTCTGTGTGAAAGACAGAAACTGTTTTCTTTTATTTATTATCTCAAAGCTTGCTTCGTGAGGCCTTTCTGGAGATGAGACTCTAAGTGAGAACTGCAGATTATCTGGGTGGGTGTCACCGTGTTACAGTGCCTTTGCTTATTCTTGCAAAGATAAGCAGAAGGAGGGCCAAGCCTGTTTTTTTCGAAGTTCAGCTTGGAGAAGTTCATCACTGCAGAAGATGATAATGCTTGTGCATGGCAACAAAGGTACCACTCCCTGCTGGCTTATCTGTTGGGCCAGGTATGTCACACTAACAGAGAGAAAAGAAAAAAAACTGAAAATTGTGGGATAAAAGGCCTTCACTAAACTAATGACTTTGGAGAAGAACTCACAAAGAAAAAATCTTCAATGGAGAACTCCCGAAGAGCAAACGGAGAATTCCCTGAGGGGGGAAAACTCTTCAGACGAACCCTGAGGCCTGCTTGCTGCAAAGCTTCCTGGCTTTATCCCATCCCCCGCAGTGACCAGAGAGTTCCTGAGATCAATGGACCTACCACGAACCTCGTTGGACCGACAGTGGCGATTATATCTCTCTTGCTTTCTATTAAGATTCCTTGCTTTTTATCCTTTTTCTCTCACTCACCTTCCCTTCCCCATATCCCTAAGCAACTAGTAATTGTAATAAACTGGTTGGGCTAACATTTGACCCATTGTGTTTTAATCTCGCCATTGGGTATACACATAACCAAAGAACCTTCTGTCCCTCCTTTATATTGGAGCGTGACATTCTGTGATACCTTTCAGGGACCAATTCTTCTAGTAAATACTCTTTTCTTCATATATAACCAATATAATATACCTAAGTCAGTGGATGTCCTTTATCTACAAGCTATAGATTGTTGAATGTTCTCCATATTAAACTAGATTTACAACATTAAGAGTAAAGAAGAGTAATATGTTTTAATTTTTCAGTATCCACACAAAAGCACCACTGTCAATACTAGTATTTTTATTTGCGTAATGCAGTCCACAGATCTAAAAAGTCCTAAATAAAAACATATTAGTAAAAATTATTTAGGTATGAAAAACAATAGAGCCGCAGTTCTAGTACTTTAGTATCAAAGTCGATTAACCCAGCACAACTTATTTTTTAATTTGAGAAAACTCTTTGATTTAATATTCTTTAAGCAACTTAAAAGTAATTTACACAATTCTTCGCCTCTTAATTAATCTGCCATGTTAAGGTTAAATAGACAGGTGACTGCCCTTAAAAGGAAGCACGCTTTGACAACTGTGTTACTATCCAATAATTAATTTTTACCTATAGTTTTAGGGAGCAAAAAAGGAACAAGACTAAATCTTAAAAGCAGTTATGATCTCTATCTATGTATGTAGTATGAAAATGTTTTGTATATAACTATATAAAATTGTTGTGGCCTAGATAGTCAAAATATCAAGATTAGGTATGTATAGGATTTAAAATTTGCTAGTGCACAATTCTGCAGAAAGCTCTAAATCTGTATGTATCACTACTGTAAGTAACTGCTTTCTCCCAAAGACTTTGCAATCAAAAACAAATATTCCAAGATCATGCAAGGAGGCATGATGACCTATGTCATAACGCATTCATTTCAGAGAAAAAGACATTTTGCAACTAGAATACTTGCATTACCTTTTGCATCAAACTTTCTACAGCTTTTTGATAGATGACATTTTGCAAAGATGCTGAAAAGAGAAAGAACGAATAGAGAATAGTAGAAATATTCAGTATATCTGTTCTCATTTCCTATCTGATTTGTTACTGTCTACTGAGATTCAGTTAATCACACCCTTTGTGATTCATTCCCCCTACATAAATTTAAAATCAGAAACAGTATTATCAGATAAGTATATCAATGCAGAGTTTAATTAAGTTATAAATTATAAATACAGTTTGTGATTGTAACCTCAGTCTCTTTTTTTCCTCAGACTCTGGAGATTTTGTATTTCATTTTTTTAATGTTGCAATGCTGATATTTGATTGATTTTCCATTGTGATTTATTGAGTATATAAAATGGGAATTAGCAGCTGTATCCAGGGTCAGCTCTATTTTGGAAGGACATATTTGTCAGAGAACATCTCTGCTGCTTGATAGTGAGCGGTTTAGAATATTAGCAAAATGAAATATATAGATCATTTCTGTCTAAACTCCATCCCTCTGCTAAAAAGAGACAGAGGAGAAAATACTGTCTGAACAGTAGGGAAGTAGAAAAGTGAATATAAAAGGTGGAGATCTGTAGGAATTTCAGAAGCAGAAGAGGAAGTATTTAAAGTTTCCAAAAACCCCTAGGGAGGTAAAGATGGATGGATAAATGGATGGAAGAAAAGTATGTGAATCAGCACTTGCTATTTTGTTTATGTTTCCTTATCTTTTATGTGGAAAACAAATATTAGAAATACCTGAATCATTGTATAAAACCATGATGCTGAATTAAAATTCAGTACAGAATTGAACGGAGCAAAAAAAAAACAAACAAGTATTAAACAAGCTTGAAAAGTGGGCCCAAGTGAACTGAATGAGATTCAAGAAGATCAAGTGAAAGGTGTTGCACTTGAGTTAGGGCAATCCCAGATACACATACAGACTGGGAGAATTCAGAGAGTAGCTCTGCAGAGATGGACTTGGAGGTCTTGGGGGATGAAAAGCTAAATATGATATATGTATGTGCTTGTGGTCTGAAAGACCAAGGGTATGTTGGGCTGCATAAAAAGAGCAGTGGCCAGCAAGGCAAAGTAAGGGGCTGCATCCCTCTATTTTGCCCTCCTGAGAGCCTGCTCTGACTACAAAATCCAGGACAGGGGCCTTTGGCACAAGAGACATAGAGCTGTTGCAGTGGGTCCATAGGAGGGCCTCTCCTATGAATAAAGGTTGAAAGCACTGGTCTTTTTTTTTCAGCCTGGAGAAGGGAAGGTTCCAAGGAGACTTCACTGTGGCCTTCCAGTACAGGAAGCTTATAAGCAGGAAGGAAATAAACATTTTACACGGTCTGATAGGACAAGGGTCCTTAAAAACAACAATTGTTTTTAAGAGGGGAGATTTACATTAAATGTTAGGAGGAAATTATTCATTCAGAGGATGATGTGTGGCATATGAAGCCTATCAGGAAGCACTTGGAGAATTCGAGATCTCCAACTAGTGTTTTAGGATTTGGATTGCAAAGTGTTATAAGGACCAGACCTCAGATATGTCAACAAGTCATATCTCAAAAGGTACCTAGAAGACAGAATTTTTCTTTGGGGGCAGACAGAGACTATTCAGACAGAACAGATGATGCTAGCTTGGTCTAATAGAAACAAAGCAAAAAATACTAACTAAAACAAAAATAGCCATAGAGAACTTTGAACAGTTATTAATAGGTAATTTTATTTTTCAGTGATTTTTTTACATTTCCAAAATAACTATGTTCCTCCAATCTGAACCTATTTGAATTTATTTTGGAAACATTACTAAATATCTTCACGTTTGCCTTCCAGTAATGGCAGAGTTCTGTCTTTCTGTTATTCCACTTGAAACATATACTTTTCATAAAACTGGTGGGAAAAAAATTAATGATTTTTTTTCTCTCCTCAAAAACTCTCCAAATCACTCCAGCTCTTTGATATTACTTGAGATCCTTAAACCACTCAAATGCTGTGGTTTTCCACCAAAGTGTTTCTTGTCTTGCATGTCTTTCCATTGGCCCTTGAAATTGTTCACTAATCTCTTACAGCTATTTAGATCTTTTCCAATGACACTGTGAAATCACATTTCTATTTTGGGCCCTCTAATTTTCTTCAGACTGTCACAGACATTTCTACAGTTCTCTAATCCTTTCAACACATACACATTGTAATAAAGCTCATCTGTGTCAGCAAGCCTGACAAACTCAACAAATGCATGTTATATTAATACAGCCCTTATTTTTCTGTGAAAAAATAAGCTCACTCACCTAAGCGATTTTCTAAACTGGCTCGTTTCTAATATAACTTCACAGTGCCTGAGAGACTGAAGTGCTAGGGACAACAGCTAGCAGCCTTAGAATGCATTTACCTTTTAGAACATGGTCCTGATTCAGAAAATACATTCCTGTTTTTAAATATGTAACTAATCTACTAAATTTAATTGAATTAAACATGTTCTTGTAGGAAGTAGACATATTTTAACATCAAGCAATTTGTTCATGTCTATTAAAACTACTTGAAATTCAGATTATTTCTACAAAAGTTAACTTATTATTCATAAAGAACCAAGTGTTGGGATATCTCTCAAGCTGCAAACAAAATTATGCCACTGTGAACAAATCGAAATAGGAAAAAGCCACCATATTCGTGATATAAGTAAAAAATAAACAAAAAAACCTATACTTTTGGTAAAAATTCCAAATTATAAATTCAGATTCTTTTTTCTAAAAGTGACATTATACAGGTTTTTGAATCAATATAATGAAATACATATCAATATCTAAGCAACTTTTACTCTGAATGTGCAGTTTTACTTTAATCAAATCACAGATTAAAAGTCCTCCATAGAAAAATAAGTAAAACCTTTGCAGAATATCTCTTTGAAGATCAGTACTGATGTTGTTAGCCGATGTTAGCTTCCTTGTCTTTTGGACAGTAAGAATCACTCAAACAGTTGCACATTTGATTGCTCTGTACAAATATTCTGATCACAGTGGGTTGCTTGATCACTCCCTTTAAATTAGTGTCATCAATACAATAATTAGGTCATAAGCATTAAGTAATAGCAGTCCAACACCTGGAGATAGCAGTTAACATTCACCTTTCAGTTTAGCTTGCATTCATCCAGCAGTGCAAACTTAATTGGATTATGTTCATTTCATTTTCAAGTGACAAGCACAGTTGGTGCTATTTTAAATGCTAAAGTAGCAAATAATTAAACAGGAAAAAGGATTGGGGCTGATTCTGTGCATCTTGAGATATCTCTGAAGTACTTTGGCAACTCAAAATAGACTCTAAAATTACTTCAGCTAAGAAGCACAGAATTCGTGAAGCAAACGGTTGTATTATAGCAGCAAGAAGCTCAAATAGGAGCTCTGGATTACATCATGTCTGAAAGTATTTTAAGACATGTATCTTAAGTTTTTATGCCTGACTAACCCTTAATAACATAACAACCTCTTTGGTTTGCTTAATGCAAGAATAAATAAATAAATAAATTAAAGACCAAGGCCTCCTCTAACTTCAGAACCAGAAACTGCAATGGATCTCCCTCCCTTGAGTCACACTTCATTTTCTTCACCTGTACACTGACATCAGGGATATTACAAGTTGAAAAGTGAAAACAACAACAAAACAATTCATGACAATAACAACAAAACATTGTTTTAATTAAATTATGCTGAAAACAAACAAACAAACAATCAAACAAACAAACAAACAGAAGGCTTTACAGAGGGTTTAAGGCATACATTTGAAATCAATTTGAAATATGTTAATTCTTTCCAAAATGCATTATCTGCCTTTTTTTCTTTGGAATAATAACTGTAAGCCCTCTTTTTCTTGTACAAGATAACCAGATCTATAGCTCTTAATATAAGGGAATACCTTCCCCTGTTAAAGCAGTTTCTCAGACAATAGCAAAGAGAAATGTAAAGGGAATGCATGCCCAAACTTGTATGAATGGCTCTGGTCTGTGAAGTTTCCACTGATCATGTGAAAGAAGTCCGTATGAAAACAATATAGTCTACTCTACCTTTACAGGAAGGAAGAAGAAGAATAAATAAACTGGAAAGCAAAGCTGTTCTTGATTTTTTGATCAATTGGAATCTATTGATTGTACCTTTGAACTACTTTCCAGAAGAGAAGAATAGCTGGATTACAAGTGGAATTAAAACATAATGCTTATAAATCTGTTATGATATTTAATTTTTACATATCAACTAATTCTGTCCTATTAAAGAAGTAAGCTTCCTCTGAATCCTAATTTTTACTGAGGCTTGAAATTACTGGTTGTTTGAATTCTTATTGAGAAACTTGAAGAAACTAGAAGTTGAAGAATCATTACCAGTTCAAGCACTGAGGGGGGAACAGTGCTCAGTTTGTACTTGCAAGAAACTGAGTCCATTAGGATTATGTACTCTCTGAAAGTAGTACCTGGTGGATGAGTATTTGAAACGAGACACTATCAAGGCAAAGGCCTAACTCTATAACCTCAAGATACACAAGTACACATAGGTGTACCAGTCATTTCCAGCCCATAACATGTGGGCCACACGTAACCTAGAACAGCTAATGCTATGTCTGCCCCCTGCCCTTTGCCATCATGGCAGTGGTTCTACCCCACCAAACAGCCTGATCTGGCCCTGGGTGCACCCATTGCTAAGCATCAACCAGACAGTGTGTGATTGGTATTGTCTGGTCTGAAACCAGGGCACAGGGAGGGCACACTGAAGTACTAACTCAAGTGATGGCAAATGATTCTGTGCAGTTTTAGTACCCTGGCTAAACACAGTTCTATGAGCAGAAAAAAATCTGCAGACCTTTCTTCCATTTTTATAAAGGAATTTGAGATTTCTGAAATAATCACCATTTTTTTTTTGTATATTTGTGACTTAATTTTCAGTCAACTTAAATACATTACCTGAATTCAATGGAATGTATAGGGTTGCAATTAGATAATCATCTCAAAAATGTGGTCATGTTTCTGTAGTAGACTTTTAAAGACCTGTCTTACCAGAAAGAAATACCCCTTACTTCACAATAAGCCTTATTGGTGTCACCACCTTTGGTAGTATGTACATTTGTGAACAACTGCTTTCAAGGATGAAGCACAGGAAGAGTAAAATTAGATCAAAAATATCTGATGAGCATTTTGAAATTTCACTAATGAAAGGTTACCCTGGAACCAGGTTGGCGCATTAGTTTCACAAAAACTTGGTCATATTTTTTTATATATTTTTGTTATTCTTTAGAGAAATATATATATATGTATATACATACACACACATATAAGATTTGTTGCTTATATACATTAACTATATTATATATTTTATATGCAGCCCAAGACAATTCTTCACTCAAGGTGGCCCAGGAAAGCCAAAAGGTAGGACATTAATGGACTAATCAGTACTATAGTTAAAATTCTGAAAAGAACAAATGTTCATTATGTCAAAAGCAGTTAGGTCATTACTGAACAGATTTTAAAATATGTAAAAAAAAAAAAAAAAGAGTGGAGAGTGGTCTATACAAAAGAGGCAAATGGGAAAATGTAAGAAGCAAAAGAAAAAAGAGAAACATGTTACTGGTGACTTCTTTAGTTCTGATAAAAATGTTAGTATGATAAGATGAAACCTAGTTTAGAAAGGGAATTATAATGGCATGGTTTAAAACTATGATTAAAAAAAAAGAACTTCAGATAGAGGTATTTGAAAGCTGTGTTATCTTACTACTGTTTAATTATCCATTGAGAAATGTGCAATAGTTAAGAGAATTCCAAAAGACAAAACTGTTCCAGCAAAACAGAATCAACAGATCCATACATTGATGCATTCAGCCAGTAATTTCTTTGTGTTTCTGCCCTTTTCCACATAATTGCAGAACTGTAATTGTTGGAAGGGATCTCTGAAGATCAAGATCAGAAGCCCAACCTCCTGCTAAAGTAGGTTCCCTAGAGTAGGTTGCACAGGAAGGTGTTCAGGTGGGTCTTGAATACCTCTAGAATTGAAAACTCCATAACTCCTCTGGACAGCCTGTTCCAGTGCTCTGTCACTCTCAAAGTAAAAAAGTTTTTCCTCACGTCTGTATGGAACTTCTCGTGTTCCAGCTTGTGTTCATTGCCCCTTGTCCCTGGGCACCACCAAAAAAAGTCTGGCCCCATTCTCTAAAAATCCACTCTTTAGATAGTCATAAGTGTTAATCAGATCCCTTCTTTGTCTCCTCTTCTCCAGGCTAAACAGTCCCAGGTCTCTCAGCTTTTCCTCTGGAGGGACTCTCCAGGCCTCTATCTTTGAAGACCTCTGCCGGACCCTTTCCAATAGTTCCCTGTCTTTCTTGAACAGTTATGTCCATAGCTACATACCTTCAAGGGCATATTACTGTCTCTTCCATTCCAATTTATCTGCCTCCTTTTTTTTCCTATCCACAATTAAATATCTCTGACTGAAAAATATACCACATATTATAATTAAATTCTATTTTTACTGTTTTATAAGTTAATCAATATTGACACTGCAACTCTAAATGAAAAATGTTGGTGTTTGTTCTATAAGTTTACATGAAGTGATGACTCATGGTAATAGCTTTGATAAGATTGTCATGGATCTATTAACTTTCACTAGAAATGACCGGAGAACTGCTAGAATGGGGATAGCAATAGATGGGTTCCACCACTTCAGTGCACTAGAAAGTATAACTTGCCGAAGTAAAGGAGGATATTTTCTGTTTCTGATAGCAGACAATCTCTGCAGCACTCTTCATATGGACTTTGTGTTATTAAGCACAGAGTGTGATTTGAAATCTATTCTCTGCATTAGAAAAAAAAGTTTTTCTCCACATACACATTTTGGTATTGGAATTAATCACACTTTGTGTACTCTGCTAAAAACTCTAACAACGTTCTTTTTAGAGGCTGCTATTTTGTTGTGAAAGAATTAAGATTCTAGGCAGCTCTCTCTGTGTCGTGGGATGATACAAACAATATTTATGTTTAATGTTTAGTGAGAAGTTGAATGACATTTTACAAACAGAGGGATGAACACTTTTTAAGTCTTTCCTGTGTTAATTATAGCCCATACCTTGTCACACTCATCTGCAACTGAGACTAATTGTCTGCCTTATAAAGAGACAAGCTTATTGATTTTGCAAAGGATGGAACAGTCTGAGCTGTACTCTCTTTCTATTGATATAAAAAGCATCGCCTGCCTGTATTGATTGCTTACCCCACAGAGCAATGGCAAATTGCTATTGAGGAAGCATAATGATGTTGAACATTCATTGCACGGATGATAGGGTAATGTTTAAATGTAGTGTGTCCTGTACTTTGTAGATTTACTAATAACCTCCTTAATCATTCCTCTTCAAAATATCATGAATCCTGGAGCAGACGTTAACCTAATGGTACATCATTTATACAGCGTAGCATTTCATAAATTCTGAATTAATTAAATCAACTATTTTTTTTATCATCAACGAGACTGGATGCCAATTTTGCCTTATATTTTCCAAGGTCTTGGTAAGAATGAAATAGATTAGATAGGGGAAGATTCTCAGCTCTTTATAAATGCATTACTCCACTTGGTGTCTAGTCTCACTGAAATCAGAAGACTCATTTGAGGAATGATATGCTACTCATTGTAAATAAGACAGACTGAATCTGGGCCGTAGTTAGACAGAGAAAGATTCACAACATTTTGGGCTTTTATTAAATCTGATATTAGTAAATGAGGTTTGAAAACAAATGTAAATAGTGCAAATTTTTCATACCCAGGTGCTCTTTCTTAATGTTAGAATTCTGCACATTCATCTGTACTGAAAATTCATTAAAGATAAGAACTACTCATTTTCTGATTTTGTTACAAATTCATGTAAATATGTTTCCTTTGTCAAAGGTAAAGAATTCCTTACATGGCATTTCCACACAATATAAGATTCCTATTGAACAAATCAATTGTGCAAACGTTTTTCATTATTTGCTTGTTTATAGAGAAAAAAAAAAAAAAAAAAAAAAGCATAAGGATGCACCCATACTGCACTTTCTCCTCCTGTTTAGCAATGTGTGAAATTTCAGCAGTTATTCTGCTGATCCCCACCTTTAAGCTATTCATTGGAGACAGATTAGAAGAAAAAATATTGTTGATATTTACTGATACTGAACAGCTCCCTTTCTTCTGACTGATTATGACTGTAAGACTTATTTGCTAAAAAAATAGTACCCTATAAAGCAGAGGAGTATTTGGGAAAGTAAACATTGGAAACAGATTGACCAAAACAACAAAAGTTACTTGTCTAGAGCTATACCAAATATTATTCCTTTCTAACTGATTCTTTTTTCTATCATAAACTTCTCTCATACACTCTGAAATATCCAAAGTAACTTTAAAGCTGTTTCCACGTTGTTCTTAGAAATCATGAGCATTTGTGGTTCTAAATATTGTAATGTGAAGAAAGGAAACTATCCCTGGACCATCCAGCAGGGATGAGGAAGAACCCTCACTTAAATGAAGAGGGATAAGGGAAAAGCTAGACAAGATGGAAGATGGACATGAGTTTAAACAAGAAAAGGAAGATCAAAAAACAGAATAGGAATGGAATATGAGGTAATAAGGAGTACAAAATCATTGATCAGAGAACAATGAAAAGGAGGTATATCCCATCATTGTTTGCATTCTAGCTGACTATACAGTGCAATTGGTTCATGTGAAAGCCTTTAAAGACGATAACCCTTCACAAGATAAACTAAAGAATCAAAAGGATCTACTCTATTCCTTCTTTTCCAATTCCCAGGTAGATAAGTGATGCTGTATGACTTTCATATTTTTTGAGAACACCACTAATAAAATACTATTGTATTCTGAACACATGCTGTAAAATACCGAGCTATTTGAAATATCCAGCCATCCTTTCTCAAAAGTCATCGTGAATACACTGATACTTTCTGACCTTACTCTGTGTTTCATATTTGGTTAACAAAATCCATACTACTTTTCCTACTGTGAAAATATGTAGATTGAAGGGGGAAAATAATCATTTGGAAAATACAGTTCATTATTTTGTGTAGGGTTTTCTCCAGCCAAAAAGAATGCATAGGCACTCAAATTAAATAACAATTTAAAAAGGTATTATGTATTTACCATTCCCTAAGGATAATCTATGTCACGCTCTGGAAAAAGTTTGAGGCAAGAGAATATGCAGATATTATCTCTAAAATAGTGCAATTGATCTGGTGTTTCTTCGGAATGTTTGGTCTGACATCGCTGTGACAATGGTTTCTCAGTTGCTTGAGGCCAAAGGTGGATTAAAGGAAGAATAAAAGTATTCTGTTATTGAAATAGGAGCTGAAGCTTGATTTTGTGTGTGATAAGACACTGTGCAGAAAGCCAGCACTGATGATTGTATAGAAGTTGTGAAGACTGGGAGACCCAAGATATTCTTATAGAAAGTTCAGCTGGATGTTTAATTGATCTATAAAATCAACAAGTAACTTATATAAAAAACAGAAGAAAAAAAAGAAACCTTCTTTTATTTCTCTACTTCCCTTCAAAGCATCCTTCTGATGCTCTAAATTCAAGAGATTTTTCGAGCAAATTCAATTCTTGTTGATTCAATTTTCTCTGCAGACCTGCACTGGGACATTGCTGCTTCAAGAGTTATTTCAGTTAAAAAAGAAAAAAAACCCAAAAACAGTCTGTGACATCTATGCAACTTTTCACTCAGTTAATCAATGTAAAGGACAAAGGTTTAGTCTGTTTAATGCTTAGTTTAGCCTATGGCTGTTTCTTGCAGTAACATGTAACAGCCCTATCTAGAGCATGAACACTTAAACATAATTCAGATTTATTTGTAGTGCATGAAAGATACAGGGAAGTTTTGTATTGCATTTTCTTTACATTACTGTGACGAAAGTCAGGTTAAGTAAAAGGTAAGCTGAGATGGAAAACAACACAATTGTTGCAATATTTGAATCTGTGGTTTGTTTGCAGCAAAAAAATCCATCAACCATATTCAGTGAAGAATTTGTTACTTGCCTTCATCTGTTGGTTGCATACATTTACATGTTTTAAAAATTAGAGACCTATAACAGGATGACTATTTCAGGTACAGATCTGATCATATCAGCAGTGTCCCATGCATTTTTTCAGAGATGATTTTTACCTGTTGAAGCAAGCTCTATTGAGTTTTTTAAGAATTGTTGATTATGTGAAACTTAAGGTTTTTCATTTTCCCTATTTGCTGCATCTCTGCACAAGATGCACTTCACCCCTTAAACTGAAAATACTACATGCTCTGATACCTCTCTCTTACTTTTTAAAGTAACAATAGGCGTTATGACTGAACTATTAGAACTGAAGCTATTTCTCCATTAAAACATAATAATAATAAAAAAAGATAAACTTGTCTTTTTTTTTTTTTTTTTTTGTATGTGTGTGTGTAGGGGGGGGGTTCTTTGAGAAGTCACTTTATAATGTGCAAAGGTTGCTCTGAAAGTTGTGCTTCCTGTTTTGTTATGTTGACTGGCAATGTCAGAAGCAGATGTTTGCGGTATGACAGTAGAGGCTGAACTTTCCAACTAAAATTCTTTACATTTTGTTGTATGCTAACAGATTGCAGCAGAGGGGCAGTCTGACTGCATTTCTCCAAGCAAAAATATATGGCATTTATTGTCATTCTGGACATTTGTAGAGACCAAACATTGAGTGATAGCACAGTGAGGCTGTGTATGGTGTGTTTTAGCAGCAATGTCATCATAGCAGGTGTGAAACAGTGGATCATCTCCTCTGATGCAGACTTTTATGGGTTCAGGCTCTTGTAACAATAGAATGCAGGCTCCCATTCATTGCTGTTTAGAATACGTACTTGCTGGTGGTGATGATGTTGTAAGACAGTGTTTTGTAGCTGAGAATTTGCTCTATCAAATAATATTGTTGTGCTGCTTTTATTTGTTTTGCTTTTCATGGAGGTAAATAGGAGACATTACTTTTAAAGTGACCTACATGCTTAAAGTATTGGTTTCTAAGCTATTTTTCTGAATTGTTTTGTTGCTTAGTACAACATTGGCTGAAATGCTGAGATTAAATTCATTTTGTACTATAGAAGATAAAATTCACGCACACACACACACACACACACACACACACACACACACACAAACACCTGCTACAAGCACTAAAAATATGTTACATTGCAGCTTTAGAAAAGTGCAGTGGAGGACAATCTTTCTGAATTGTCTTTCAATAAAAAGCTATTTCACCTTATTTTCATTCCCCTTTATGCTGTTCCCATCGTATTTGTATTCTTACTCAAATGTAATTTTTACCTATTTAAATTTAGCTTCAAAACTGTTTGCCTCTGCATATTTGCATGTACTTGAATACTTTTCATTTATTTCAGCTGTGTATTGTTTGTTAATGTTTTTCTGTAGCACAAGAAGTCAGTGAATGAAATTAAATGAACCACACTGCTCTACTGTTTCTACATCTGTACTTCAAAACTTGAATCCAGTAGAAGACAAAATGTCTGGAAAAAAAACGTGGATATGGGAAATTAATCACACTGTATTTTCTGTTAGCTATTAAAGCTGATCTTTAGAAAATACATTATTGCTCATGTATATGCATTAAAGTGCACCTCCATGTAGGCAATATATTTCTTGTCAGAGAGGTCAGCTGGTGTTTTTGTCATCCAAAAATCTATTACTTTCTAAAGAAAATGTACACAAATGAGTGCTCCAAGAGGAGCACTAAAAATATTTCCCTCAAAATTGCCTGGTACCATAATTTCTATCCTGCAAAGAAAGATTTGCAAGAAATATATTGGCATGACTTAATATTTTTGAAAAAAGGATCAAATAAATTAGAATGCTAAATATAATTGGTGTTTCAATGAGCCTTGCTTCAGTGAAAGTGCAGAGGAACTTTTTTTTTTATGTCTTAAAAGATCTCATTCAACAGATGTCACACGCTCCTTAATATACAAATATATGCTAAATTCATTTCAAAACTATTTCTTCTTCAGTGAGAAAATTATTCTGTGTCTCCATTCCATGCACATAATTTTTAAATTGCCCACAAATAAAAAACTTTTCTCTGAATCCTGTTCACTTTGATTTCAACAAGCAAAGAAACCAAGACGTCTGCTGAACGATGTTTCAGATTCATACAAGGCAGGAAAATTATTTTGAAAGATTATCCTTTATTGAAAATGAAAGAATGATTCAGTTATGTGATGGGGTGAAGATCATGGTGATGCCGATATGTCTAGTTCTTACCTGAAAAACTTCTCCTTCATTTTTTACTCCCTATGAGCTGACATATAAAACAACTCAGTAGTTTCAAAAACATAGATTAATGTCATGCACTTGGTTTGCAACATTTCAAACATTTTTGGATCCTTTTTTCAGGAATTGTTTTTTTTCATGGCATGGCATCTGTACTAATACTGGTCAGTTATAATTTTTTGCTTTGGTTAAGTTTTTAGAGGTGTGGTGGAGGGTGGAAGTTAAGATAATTGTCTACTTGTATAATTTTATGGGAAGTGTCATCTGCTTTAAATTATGTTTTTAAATGATAAATACAAGATTTATTCATGATGAGTTCCTTTAGATATGAGATTAAACAGAATTCAAACACTATTTGCCTCTCTTTGCATTATCCTAATATGTCCAAATTTTTATTTTACTAGTACCTAATCAGTGTGTTTACTTTGAGGTTAATTAAATCCCTCATTTGAAACAAATTTCTGATAAGTTATATATGCATTTTTATGGTTTATAGGATATATAAATATTATTACCTAGCTAAATTGACAGTGTTCTAATTTGTCGTATGGTAGTGATACAACACACACAAACTCAACTGTAATTCAAAATGTATTACATTTTTACATTACATCTATATATAATAATGCAATAATGCAATGTAATTAAATAACTTGCACTGGATCACATCATTTAAATAGATATGAAAGTTGGAGGAGGAGGATTTGCTACTAAAGATCACAAGAGAGACAATTTTCTTGGTGGGTAAAATAGTGTCCCTGGTTTATTGCATACTTTCAGTACTATGAAAAAAAAAATACTGTATCATGAACAGGGATAAGCATATAAATATGAGTTGATCTTGAAAAGATTATTTTTATGACAACATTTTATTCTGATTGGCTGCCTAAGAAATATTTACTATTTTCATGCTTTCTTGATTTTCAAGTGAACCTGGAGAGAAAAAGAAAAAAAAATCATAAAGTGAGGTTGCATGTATAATAACTAGTGATATAATCTTATATTTCTATTTATTATTTTGAGCAGTAGAGGTACTAGAGACACAAAGAACTTAAAAATGAATTTACATATCAGAAAATTGAAAATATCTAAGTTCCTAACTTGAAGGGAAAAATAAACTGCATACAAAAAGTTCTATCATTTCTAGGTAAGAAGAGGATTTCACTCCTCTGGCAGCAGACACCTCAAGTAACTATTTAGAGAATGTTTCAAGAATATTTTCAAATCTAGTGTTCTGAAATAATGACTTTTAAGAATTGGATATTTTATTAGTAAGCTGAAAATTAGCCTGGAGATAAGGAGATTTATTCTTGAATTACATTTAGAGAAACATGAAATGCCAAAAAACAGATCAAGTACCATCGTATCGTAAAAGGAAACAACTAGATGTACATAATATGGGTTTTCTTCAGTTTCATCAAATTCTTTTTTTATCCTTTTCATATATTAAATACATGACACCTACTCACATGTTTCCAGTACCTCCCAATTAAATTTTTCTAGAGATCACATTTTAGTCCGAGATTTACCTCTAATTAAGATGTTTTGAAAATTAACTTAGACTGCAATATCTGAAGGAAATTTCTCTCTCTAAAGCTACAGATATAAATTTCTTCGTAATTCAGCCTGAAGACTTAATTTTCAATTACAATTACAATTTATTTTATGTTCTCGTAGCAATTCAAACAAAATAAAGTCTACAGATATAACTATGTAACAGAAATAAAGAAGACAAAGAATTAATAAGTTAAAATAATGTAATAAATCTGTTATCTTTTCACTGCATTTAGAAAGTACTCCAAGGAATAAGGGTGGAAATCCAGCTAAAATTTTAGTTTTAAGAAAAATACACAATATATTCATTGTAATATTTTATAATGATATTCATCTAGAATTCCAAAGCACTTGGCAAGCATTAATTAGTACATTATTAACTGCACTAATGACTCACTGATGTAGTGAATGTTTCTTGAAAATTCCGAGAGTACTTCAAACATCCTAGTTACTTTGATGGCTGTTAAATATACTCATTACCTTATAGAATTCTACAAAGCAATACATAGATCTGTTATGTAGTGTAAACTGTCTTGGTAGCTTTGAAATCTTATGTCAGTACAATTTCAGTATTTCTACATATTTCTGTAATTTCACAATGTTTATTTAAAACTAAATTTTAAACAAACAAACAAACAAACAAAAAAGAATATATATATTCTCCTCCCTCTGCCTCCTGGTATAATTCTAGAGACAAATAAACATGATTATAAAGACTGGATCAAGGAAGGAATGAAAAATGTTGCACAACGTAGTTACAGGTACCATGACTGAGACCTGGTGCAACTATAAACATATGCCAGACTGCTAGATGAAACAAAAGTTCTTTAATATCACTCATGAGAGAAAAAAGAAATCAAAATGCATCATTTCTTTGCACTGCATCTGACAGCAATCCCAATTCAATCTGCCAAACAAAATACGTTGCAGAAACTTTATTAATGACCTTTGCTATTAGTGTCTTTGATGTAAGACCTCCCAAATGGGAGAAAGTTTATTTTCTTTTGGTTTTCTTCTATATTGTGTTTTGTGGACAACATTTCATTTAAAACTGCAGGTATATAAGCAATATTTTTCTCATTTTTGAAACATATTTTTTTACTCTTACTTTCCCAGTATATGTATGTTGGCATTTCTCTCACCTTTTCATCATAATACCATCATTAGATTGCTCCCACTTTATATCAGAATTTACCCTGTACAGAAATCTAAATTTAATTTTCACCTTTCTCATACTGAATAACAAAATTAAAAAAACCCTAAAATCTGAATCTAATCATATGCTGCATAACATTTGTCTGATTAAAGAGTCCCTCTCCACTTTGTGCCATACATTAATCATGTTGTCAGTACTGTTTGGTAATGAAAGGTAAGGAGTCTGTATAGATACGATCCCAGTTTACCAGTTTTAGTCACTATATGCCTTACCCATAGGTGGCTCATTAACGTGGTACAGTTACTACAACTTTTACAATACAAATGAATGGATAATGAAGGATTTGAAAATCCTCTTTGCATATTCAGCAAGAATATAATTGATCATGAATTCTGATTGTCCTTTATCAAGTCAAGGAACATAATGATAAGACCGGAGGATCAAGTGCAACCTCAGTAAGTTTACAGATGACACCAAGTTGAGTGGTGCAGTCTACATGCTAATAACATGTCAAATACTTCATTTTTTAAGATGTGCTTACTGTTTAAATAATGCACTTAAATAATTCCTTAAATAAAGGAATAACATCACAACTTAATTTTAAAACTAATGGATAATTGATTTTCCAATGCAAATTCATGTTGCCTATATTAACTAATTTTTTTTTTCTACAACAACCCATCCTTTCTTTATAAAGAAATATCAAAAAGCCATGTCTCAAAAGGCAACTCTTGAATAACAAAATAAAAGAGGAGACAGTACGTGTTTTTTAGGTGATGCTGAACATATATTGCAGCTTTTTTCAGAAGAATATTACTGTAGGAACTGAAGAAGAACACTGATAGATTGCAGGAGAAATGTAGTGGTCTCCATGCTGCTCTTCCCACTTTCAAAGTATAAATGAAGCCTGTCAAATACTAAACAATGAATCTATTTTCTTGCTTCCTGCCACCACTGATCTCCCATTTAAGAAGTAGAAAAAGGAAAAAGTCAACTGATTTTTACTGTCTACATTTACTCTAGCGTCTATGACTACACAAATCTATACACTTACAAAGCTTTTACTAGTCCTTAGTGGCATTAACTGTCAGGTGTGCAGTCATGGACGGAGTAGCACAAGAAAGGAAGAAATACTGAAGGAGAAAATGTGGATGGGCTAGAGTCAATGATTATTCTAGAAGCATTGTGTGCATGTGTAGAGGGAGAGACAGGGTGCTGAAACTGGTAAAAGATGCCTTTCAATACTTGTAATAGGTAAAAGGACTAAACCTTATATCTGGAGCTAAGAATGTACTGGTAGTGAAGTTTAAGAGACTACAAACATAACGCAGTTACTTTCAACAAGCATTTGACAAGTGGAATTCAATTTTTTTGAAATGTAAATGAATGTTGTTAGATACAGCAGATCGTCTCTGAACTCAGCCTGGTTCCTATAATCTTTGTGAGCCTTTGATTCTGAGATAAGGATGAGATATACTCTATGTCTTGCAGATCACACAAAATTATTCTCACTAGATATCAGAGTGAATACATACTGGTTGTGAATTTATGTCATTTTTGTACCTTGTCCATTTTGATGGCCATACTGTGTGCTTTACTTATTTGCCAATATAAACTGTGAATAACTAATAGCATATAAGCTGAATTATCTTAATGTGAGTGAGAACAAAGACTCTTCTCTAAAGCAGTATCATCAACATTGTTTTACCTATATATTAATATTCTGTTCATGAAGTTTAATTAGCAACAAATCCTGCTAAAGAACTATTAATTATTACCAATTGTTATTGTTTGTCACAAGGTTTCCTAATTATTCTGTGTGGCTGGAAGCTAATGTCTTACTTGGTAGTTAGCTGAGGAATACGTTTTCATTCATATACACCAAGAGCAAAAAATAAAAATAAAAAAAAATGGCAATGCTTATTTGCAATCAAGGTTTAGTTTTGATGGAAGATATTTATTTCATATATTGCAAAGATTTTGCTGCTTAATTTAAAAAACAGAAAATTCTGGTGGTGTGTCCTGAAGGGGATGAGGGCATTATTCGTTATTACAATAGCCTATGGTATTTGTCATTTCTTTTCATTTTAATAATGAAGATAAATTTCTCTTATGCAAATCATAAAACTTTATCTCCTTTCCCATCTTGAGTGCATCAGTTACATAAAGAGGAATTGCTATATCAGGGTCTTTTTTGTTCTGTATTGGATCATGCTGCTGTCTTTCATTTCATGCAATAGTAACCACATTTGGTGTTTTCCTAATTTATTTATCTACTTTTACATATATATAAGTTTCTGTGAAATTAACTCTTGGACACTTAGGTAAGTTCAAAATTTAACTAATTACTATAAAGCTCTCGATTCAAATTGATTTTTCAATTCATTTTGCAAGTTCTCCTTTCACATTCATATCTCTTTCAGGGCACAGGGTTCTGAATGAATTTTGGCACATTTGATATAAATTTCTTCTGAAGGAAGCTTTTCAGAAATTCCCCCAGCATGTGACCAATTCCTCCATATCTCTCCTTTATCTAGCATTCCCTGGAATCCTGTGGAATAATTGCTTAAAGTACAACATTGTTAGCTGGAAATTAAGGTACAGATCAGTCACAGGGGTACACAAGCAGAATGCAGCTCCTGTGTTACAGAAGGGGGTTGAGAGTGTAGACTCTGCAGTGAAGTTCTGTGATCCATAGTGGTTACCTAGGCAAACTTAAGTGTTGGCAACATCAGGGGAATGTGATATTCTGACTTGAAGAAGAATAATGCTGGGATGAGCAGGTGGTGCCAAACTGCTTACCTGCTACACCTTGGTCAAAAGACTGTCATTTTTTTGGCATAATGCCGTCCTTTACTGAATTACTCTCATTTTATGCTCATTATAACATCAAAACATACCTCAATCCCAAAAACTACCCACATGTACACACACACATTCTCTGAGGATGTGCTTAGAATTTTTTTATCCTATACCTTTAAAAGTGAGGCGAGATAATTTTACACCAATCAGAACAAAGACATGTAATGACTAGAGTTACTCAAACTCCACCTGTAGAATAAGAAAAAAATGTAAAAATGTCTAAAAAGAAAGAGAATATTACTGAAATAATCACTGCAGAAAAGTCAGACTTGGATCACCTCTGTCTCTTGGAATCATTTGAAGAGCTGAACCTCTGATCCACTCCCCACAGGGACACCTACTTGGTAAGACTCACACACGTGGCTATGCTGAGTGATTCCCTGGGAAATTTAGTTATTTCCATAGAGCTTGTTTTTTAACTTAGCATGCTTGTGGCTAGGCTGTATTACTGTTAGCTTTTTGTATATACTTCCCATTGTTTCTGGTTAAATTTACATGCTTTTCTGATAGTGAATTACCAGCAGTCTAAGAAACCTGCTTTCTGTAGCTAATAAACTGCACAATTCAAATGATATAGCTGTGTGAGCTCTGTGTAGGCGCAGCCAAGGGGCTGTGTGTAAACTCATGGAACACTGCTTGAATGCTATTTGTGAATTCATAATTGTGATAGTTTGTATCTTGAACACTATTGGACTTATAGCACCAAACTGGGCATGACTCAGAATGTTCTCTTTAATGCAACAGATTCTCAGGAGGTCCCATGTCTCTAGTGCTACAAAAGCATTCAAGTCCTGCATCCTGCCCTCATTTTCAAATTCCAGATCCCCACAAACAATTTCTTTGTAGTTCTGACCACTGTGTTGTTCATTTAAACCTGTATATATTTTTTTAATATTTCTTAAACCACTGTAAGCTACTGGTTCTTACCTTTCATTTTTTAAAGTCTTTTTATTATTATTTTTTAATATATATTTTCTCATTCTGGTAGACATGGTCTAGATCCACCCAGAAGTACAGGGAGGTGTAAGGAAACTGGACAAGATGATCTTCAGATGTCCCTTCCAACCTCAACATTTTGTGATTCTATTTTTGGTTCAAATTCATGATGCTGGAGGCAAACCTTTTGAGAAGCAGTGTTCAACAGTCACTGGTGGCTTCAGCAACACACACTTATTTCTGTGAACTCAGTTACATATTTGGGCAAGAGGATACCAACAAGAGAATACAATTTTTCACTTCAGGGCACACAGGAGAGGCTTTTGAGGAGAGGTATTGTGCTCTGTTTCATCTTGTGTTCATGGAACAGGTAAATAAATCTTTAAAAGATTGCAACAAATTCTAAATCCTTCACTATAGTTGCCATCAATAGCTTCACAGTTTGCAACTTCAGCCAACAGAAACATTTCTAGCCAGGATAAACATCTGGCTTTGATATATGCATCTCTTGGCATGACAGGTAGGAGCATATGTATTAAAATAATGGATTACTAAGCTTGGGAAACTGTGGTATATTAGGAATCAAAAATCACAGCAAGTGTCAATAATTTTGCAGAAGCTGAAGGATAAATTTTGTTTGGTAACTGTCAGAAATTTTCTGTCTAGTTCTTACTTTCTTTGAGAAAGTGGCCCAAACAAACCAGGTAATGTGACGTGATACTGAAGCCATTTTTAGTACTTCACAAAGTAGTATGTAGCTCATATACATAGAAATGCAGTCTGAAAAATATCAGTTGATGGTAATTACTTAGCCTGTAGCTGTATCAGCCTGTGCTATCATTTTATACATGATTTTACTCACAATGACAAACACTTCTTAGTGATCATAGTTATCCCTTTTATTACTTAGTAAGGCTATGTTGTGTTCTTTGCAGAAATTAAAGATGAGGAGCACCATAGCCAGATGCACATCATCACTCAGAAGCTGCACAGATAAGTAAATAAATTAAAAAATTATTTCCTCATACTCACTGCTATATGAGCACTGTAACAACAGCTAAGCTACAAACACAATTACATTGATTCACTCTTGTTTTCAAACACATTCTTTCTGAGAGGTGAAGATCTATATTACTTTTTGTGTTGGACATCTTACATAATTTTGACAGATGGCAATCAGATCCACAGACTGTTCACAGGCATTGGTGCTGTACTCCTATTAAAATCTAATCTCATTTTATAGTTTTATTATTCAGTACTTTAATATAGTAATGATAGATGGTTTACTTCAAAGTTGGTCTCAGATATGGTAGTTCACTAAGGAAAGTGTACAAGACTGACAGCCGATGAAGGAAAGCATTTATAGGCAACACACAGTTGTGAAAACATTGGTACTTTATGTTTGTTTGTGAGCAGGATCAGATTACATGTGTTTTTATCAAAATCACTAGGTTTTAGTGAAAAGATAATTTTATTAATGTAAAAGATAGCTTTTTAATATATTCAACATAATTACAGAAAAATGATGAGATATTACGTGTCATTTAGCAATTGTGTTGTTTACAAAGAGGAGAAAAAAACACCAAAGTAATATTAGTTGTTTCTTTGATAACTTCTTTTTTACATTTCAATTCTAACTTAATAGTAACATTTACAAAAACACAACAATTATGAATATCTACAATAAGGCTAAGAACAAGGTATTTGGATAAATGAATCTAATCAGTTTCAACCTAGTTTAATATTCTAGCTATCCTATTTATTGATCTACTTTAACAAAATTAACATATATGTCATATTGAGAGCATCTGACATATATTTTCTTATGAAATCTATATTCCACTGTAATTAAGATTACAAAAGGGCAGTGGAACTGTAGGATAGTACTTCTAGTCAGGTTCCAATTCCTACCACTGATTTTAAGCATGAACATCTGATTAAAAAACCCACCTGAGTAATCTAAAAGCTTTGCAGCATCCTCTTGAAAAGATTCCCATACAGCTGCCTTAACTACAGAGACTGCTTTATGCATACAGATTTCCCAAATTGGAAATATTATAATGATCCTTGACAAGATTCAAGATAGGAAAAAAAAGGAGGAAAAAAATGACATCAAGGAGAATGCAAAATGATGATAAATAACATTCTTGAAATCAACCCCTTAACAAGAATGAAACAAGTGTACAAAATTCATAATCTTCCATCAAACTGTTAAACAACACTTGAATTTTTTTAGAATTCTAACCAATGCTAATTCACTAATTTACTAATTCTATTTTTTAAATTGCCATTTTTTTTGCTCTCCTTCTATTTAGTTCTTGTGTTTTGGTGCTATATTTTTTTTTTAATTGAAAAAAATTAGAGATACTTTTACTCTAGCTCCTATCTATTTTACCATCCCCTTTCCACTTCTAAATACTTATCCTGATTCAATTGTATTTAAAATTCTGAAATCAAGGAAAGTTTGAAAAGATAATCCTAATGTTTTCCTTCTCTTTGATGTCAAATTTACAGGTTAAACAGCTCTTCCACTGGATTATAATCTTACCAACAAGTTTTCTTTTGCCTCATCTTATGTAATGTTGTGCCAGAGAAAAGAATTTGTTTCTCTAGAAAAATTAGATGGATAGCCTTGGAAATATATCCTACCATGATAAGGTAGCTTTCCGAATCTTTGAAAAAACCCTAACAAAATCTCTCCTCCGTTTACACCTAAGATAATCAACTGAAGTTTAGCCAAAACCACTTTTCTCTATTTCCTTGTAGCTCAGATTTATTTCCTTTATATATATATTGTATATGACTGATTTGATTGTATGGTGTTATTGTCAGAAATCTTCATTTAAAGATAGCCAAAACATAGAAACTTCTAAAACATAACATTCAAAGATTTTATACTTTGAGTTAATGGGAGCTTTAGTCAGTAACCTAATTTAATGTCTTAGTAGATGACCGGAATTGAAATTCTATGTAGAAATTTGTGTCACATGTTAAGCGTTAAAGAAAATAATGTTGCTATATTAAATATGCATACAATATTTGAATAAAATGAGAACAAAATCCATCTCTCCATCAGAAGTTGCTCAGTTGAACTACTTGCACTTCCGCAGTTGCTTATGTTCTGTACTAAAGAAATTCAGAGGTAAGATCATACAGATGTAGGGTAATGGCCATGAACCACAACAATTTGGTAAGAAAATGGTTAAATCAATATATTTTCTGAAAAATTTTCGTAGCTATGCAGAATCCTGAAACATCTTAGATCAAGTCTTTATGGACCACAGTATCAAAGCAAAAAAGAGAACCAGCAACAATACAACACGTGACTGAAAAAGTTTCTGATATATAAATAATAAAAACACATTTCTAGGTTAAAGATTTTGTGAGGGGTTTCAGATAGTTGCATAACTTGCCAGTTAATTACTGGCCGATATCATTAACTTCAAACTGTTCTTATAAGCAACTTGAAAAGCCAAATCCCCAGTACAGCTTATATCTTCTTAGCAAATAATGTCATTGAATAGTTTAAACTGAAATGTCTACTAGAGTAATCCTCTGTGTACTTCTTATAGGAAAGCATAGATAGCAGCAGTGTATATGTATAGTTTTATTCTTGTGTACTATTCAATTACAATCTGTACATTTTCATTTGGATAAGGAATTAGAAGCAAAAACAAACAAACAAAAACAATGTTACTGAAATAAAATATTTGCATCTTCTTTGATCTTTCCATACATACATATAAAATTATCCAATATAGATTCATCTCCATGTAGAGAGAACCCAAGCTGCTCCTTAAGAGCTACTGTTTTCTTATACTGCTTAATTTATACATTATTGTAGTGTTTTAAGAGAAAACAGCAGGCTTTTAGCTTGCAATCACTTTTCATAGCTACTTAAAATTTCAGATACTTTTAACTTCTGCTGACTTACTCAGCAGGGACTCCAATACTCATTTTCTTTCTGTTCCATTAAGAACTGGGAGCTGTTAGCCCTAAAGCCCAAGCAAGATGATGGCACAAACTGAGATGAAAAAGTTAAGTCCTCTTCCTCTGACTCACAAAATGGTGAGATCTTCCTTGGAAAAATAGAAATATAATATATTTCAATACAGAATCAAAAACCAAAACATTTTAAAATGAAAATAAGCTATTACAAGTCTTATGAACATTTTTTTTTTTCTTTGGAATTTATTCACAGGTTGTTAAATCCATTAAGTTGATTTTTCTCTAGATCTGGTATTATAAAGGATTGCTGCATCTTCATAAAATGACTTTTAAACTCATTAAATCCTACCCTGATGCTTTTATGCTTGTTTTAATAGTATGGTGCACTTCACACTTCTTTCTGAAATATTTGCAAGAAGAGTAATTAAATATTCTAAAGTTAAATTAGGCGGTCACTTTTCTGGGAGCATACCTGTCAGTCAAAGGGAACTTAGCATTTCAATGAATGCACTTAGTAACTGGAGGCTTTTATAAATGCTTATTATTAATTTGCATTCTTTGAAACTTGCATCAAAGGAGCTTAGAAAAATGGGTTTTACCCCTGTGGAAAGTCAATGATAAAACACAGTGTTTTCCACTAAGGGAGATTATCAGATGTAAAGGCAGTTTCCTTTCAATTTGTAGAGCACTTTACTTTAAATTCTAATTAAATAAATCAATATTTGCTTGGAGAATGCATCTTAATGGTTTCTTTCATAAATATTCCTATTATATTCTGGCCTGTTTTTAGGTGTTTTTTTTTTTTTTTTTTTTTTTTTTTTTTTATGGCTCCCCATGGCTTTGTCATGTTTTCCTCAGCAGTTCCTATTCCAAACAAACCAGTCTTGATTTTTTTCTGAACTAAGTAGATCTCCTACTAATATAAGTGAAAGTTTGAAGTTTCTAGTGATTAGTCTTTATGCTTATCTATAAATAAAACTGGGTTTGAACTTGTTTAGAAACCTGTGGTCTCCTATTCTGACTGGGACAGACTTTTTGTTTCTTTACTGAACAATAAATAGGACTTGTAGGGATCTCATGATTCACTGAGCTCTTCCTCATGTCCTCATGCCATGTGATATCTTCTTAAAAAATGCTATCTAAATTCATCACAGTAAAAAGACTTTTTCACATACATTCTTGTCAGTTAATTTCGGCTGATTTGAGTGCCTTTGCTTTTTAAGGTATTTAAATTCTTCATTCTTTCTCTCCCTGAGACACAGTGCTTTGTCAATTCAGTGACTAGGAGAGAGGTTTGTATTTTAATTAGAAAAAAATTTTAAAAAAGAGTGTATTCATTATTACTGGCAGAACAAAATCTAGTGGGAAATTAAATATTTTTTAAATATATGAAATAATTTAGCACAGGATAAAATATTTTTAACACGTGTACTGCTTTTGGACACACCTGTATGATCTTACCTACCTGACACTTTTGATATATACCACAGGAAATAGAATTGATTTTGATCATCAGATGGTATAATGATGGTGCATTCTACCAGGCCACAAAAGAGATTCTCACCAAATAGTATCAGCAGTGTATACCATTGTATTTGTAGAATCATGGATTTTTTTTTAAGAACAATGTAAAAATAAGCTTTGTTTCTAACAACAAATGAAGGTGTTGGTTTTTTTTCCACTTTAATCAGGGATTATTTACATTAAAATACATCAACAGGAAATCTAGAATCAAAGGATCACTAAAATAGGAAAAAAAACAAAACACTTTAACTGAAATAAGAAAGTATTACTTGAATGTACGGTCTCCATCTATAATGTAAAATGTATAGATGAGTTTGATGGCAAACTGAAGCAGTCCCAGAATACTTTAAGGGATGATATGTACAGAATTACTATAAATGTTTTTAAAGGTTTGTTTTATGCTCAAGCACACCTAAGATATTTCATAACTACAAAACAATATATTGCAAATACAGTGCATGTAGTGAAATGCCATAAACCTCTTTTTTTTTTTTTTTTATACCAAGATAAAAGTTACAGCATTCCATAAAAAGGACACACAAAGTGTTGTAGGGTTTTATTATTTTTATTATTTTTAATCTTGCTGTGGCGGAATATAAAAATTGCCTGATAACCAAGGAGACTGGCTATTGACGATAAGGCTATGATAAACTGGGGTATTAATTCAAAGGAGTAACACTTAAAACAAGAACAACATATTCAGAAATAAAAAAACTTTTTGAACATGCTGTATGTGTATCTGTCAAATATTCCTATTCAATGAAATATATTCAAATTCTTTTTAATGAGAAAAACTGTAAAGTGAATATGCTTTATTATGACTGATAGCCTCTTCCTCGTGTTCCAAGTGTAGGTCCCTGGTAGACAGTAAATATCTTGAGAGGTTATCTGGCAGTGCATTGGTGTCCCTGCGTCCTTCAGCACAGAATCTCTAGCTACTAAGTCCCTTCACCATTTTTTTGGTGGCACTGGTTCTGACTCAAGTCCTAGGATGGACCAGCTTAAAATACTTTCCAGTTCTGAATTATTATCTACAACGTCTCCTTTTTCCATTCCTGGAGGTTCATAGCTGTTGCTTAGGTGTACTTCAACAGCAATGGGAGAGGCTTCCCCTGCTCTGAGCACAGATGCAGATGTCCCTCAATTTTTTACTTTCCTTAATCACTTACTTTGTATAATATCACTTTTTATTCCTGAGTTCCGAATTTGAAAGGTAAATATACTAATTAATGTTTTATAGAAATTCTTTTTTCCAAACTTCTGCTTTATTTCAGGAAAAAAATGTGAAATGCTTAGCTTCCTTAGGTTGCAACAAACTTCCTTTTTATTCTGCTTGAGAATTGTAATTTCCTCTTCACATAATAATAAAATATTGGTGCAGTATAATAATAAATGTATGTGTCAGTATGGATACATATGATACAAAACTGCAAAAGTGCATAGAAACTCTGGGATAAATGTCACTTGGCTTTCAATAAATTACATTCTAAGTATTTGTGCATAGTGCATTAAGAGCGGTATCTTAGTACTTTGGAATAAATTTGTTAATATACGAGACTCATTGTCAGCAGAAAGAAGCAGCTATGCATATCTGTGGCTATACAATATATTTAGCTACGGGAAAATTGAATTATCAGTATTCATTTGAAAATCTTCCTATTAACTAGTATAGGGCCTCACCAATAAAATCTGTAATTGAACTGATTAAAAAGTAGTATGATTAGGAAATAAGATAATACTTAGTGCAAAGCAATGAAATTAAACAATTTGTAGAGGTTGAACTTTCTCATCAATATTATATTATATTTTGTTGTTTTTTACTAGAACCAAAATATTGCATCATACCTGACAATAAAGAAAACAATTCTACCCCACCTGAAACTAAGATACTGTGACACAAATGGTAGCGGAGGTGTGGAATTGAATTTCTTCATGCAGAAAGGGTTGCACCAGTTGATGCTCATTGATGCTTGATGGCTGTTTATGGAGACCAAGGAGTGGATGTGAGCAGACTGAGGTGGTGGGTGGTACATTTCTGCTGTGGCAACAGCCACAATGGGTCACCTTTGCTGGTGCAGATTTTTACAAGCATGACTTGTGGGCTCTTGTTCTTTGCTGGTGCAAGTGCATAGCTAATGGATGTGACTATGTTGAAAGCTACTCTTTTGTAGCTGATAATTGCTCCACCAAATAGTGTGCTGTTTGTATCTGTTCTAGTTTCCATGGAAATAAATAGAAGGCACTGCTTCTGGAGTGATCAACCTATTTATTGTTTTCAAAACAAGATCAGAAAAAAAGTCCTATCATTTCTTCATATCAATGAAGAAGATATCAATCCCTTCAGCTGAGGGAACTGGTGGAGGTGATAGCCAAGATGCTTTCCATCATCTATCAGCATTCTTGGACAACTGCAGAGGTCCCAGAAGACAAGAGTCTTTCCAGTATGACTCCCATCTACAAGAAGGGTCATAAGAAGGATCTGGGGAACTACAGGCCTGTCAATCTGACCTTGGTACCAGGGAAGGTTATGGAGCAGATTGTCTTTAGGAAGATCATGCGGCATGTGCAGGACAACAGGTGGATCAGACCTAGACAGCATGGTTTAATGAGGATCAGGTCCAGCTTGACCAACCTGATCTCCTTCTATGATATAGTGACCCACCTGATGGATGAAGGAAAGGCTGTTGATGTAGTCTACCTAGACTTCAGAAAAGTCTTCATCACTGCCTCCCACAGTATTTGGGAGAAGCTGGCAGCTCATGGCTTGGACAGGTACACTATTTGCTGGGTAAAGGACTGGCTGGAGGGACAGGCCCAGAGAGCGGTGGTGAATGGCATTAGATCCAGCTGGCAACAGGTCACGAGTGGTATTCCCCAGGAGTCAGTAGTGGGTCCTGTCCTCTTCGATATATGAATTGATGACCTGGATGAGGGCACTGACTGCACCCTCGGTGGGTTTGCAGATGACACCAAATTGTCTGGAAATGTGAATCTGCATGGGGGTAGAGAGGCCCTGCAGAGGGATCTGGACAGGCTGGATAGTTGGGCTGAAGCCAATGAGATGAGGTTCAACAAGACCAAGTGCTGAGTCCTGCACTTTGGCCACAACAACCCCAGGCAAAGCTACAGGCTTGGGGCAGTGTGGCTGGAAGACTATGTACAGGAAACAGAACTGGTGTTATTTGTCAATGCTCAGCTGAACATGAGCCAGCAGTGTTCCCAGGTGGCCAAAAAGGCCAATGGCATCCTAGCTTGTATCAGAAGCAGTGTTGCCAGCAGGACCAGGGAAGAGATTGTCCCTCTGTACTCAGCACTGGTGAGTCTGCATCTTGAGTACCACGTTCAGCTTTGGGACCCTCCCTTCAAGAAAGGTGTCAAGGCCTTGGAGCGTGTCCAGAGAAGGGCAGTGAAGCTGGTGAGGGGTCTGGAGGCCACATGAGAAGTAGCCGAGGGAGCTGGGATTGTTCAATCTGGAGAAGAGGAGGCTCAAGGGAGACCTCTCTATAGCTACCTGAAGGGAGGTTGAGGTGAGGTGGGGATTGGCCTCTTCTCTCCTGTAACTAGTGATGGGACTAGAGAGAATGGCCTCAAATTGTGCCAGGGGAGATTCAGACTGAACGTTAGGAAATACCTTTCTCTGAAAGAATGGTCAGGCACTGGAATGGGCTGCCTGTGGAGGTGGTGCAGTTGCTAGCCCTGGAGGTGTTCAAGGAATGTTTAGACATTTTGCTGAGGGACATGATTTAGCGAGAACTATTGGTGACAGGTGGATGGTTGGACTGGATGATCTTGTAGGTCTTTTCCAACCTTGGTGATTCCATGATTTACTTTTCCTCAAAAACTAAAATCACTCGATCCCAACTCTGGGTATAGAAGTTCAACTTCATAAAATGTGCAACACCACTGCAAGAGATATTAATATATATTTTTAATAAGTTGCAATATTTTTAGATCACTTTAGCTAGGAAAAAATCTCTGAATCTCATTTTAGAAATCTTTTCTACCCCTTGTAATTAAACTTTTCAGAGCCCTAATATATTTTTGTATAATGTTTCAAATGTTCACATCAACTCAGTCATGAATCTTCTGTTGAAGTGAAAGTTTTCTGTATTTTTGTTATATATGCTTTTATTATTGTAGCAGCCCAGTGCTGAATATGGTTTTCTCATTTTTTCATAGGGTATGGTATAGTATAAAGATCATTTATCTGAGATAACAAAACACTGTGTAGTGTTCCTTGGGGGTAAAGTATTGTACTTAAATGTCCATTTTGTTTTCACAGCACAGTAATATTGATAATGCTCAATAAATCATTCAAAGCTTACTCTGTGAACCAAAAACTATTGTTCTACAATCATTAAATACTAATATCATGGTTCCTAGTTTTCAGATTGAATTTCCGCTGTAATCACTTTTTTTTCTGTCTCACTTGTCAAATTTTTTCTTCATTGCTGAATTAGCTTCAAAAGTACCAAATTGTCATATTCCTGAATTCTCCAGACACCATAATACTAGCTATAATTCCAAAACTATTTTTAGTGTTATGAGGAAGGTAGATAATGTTTTTTGAAACACAATTTAAAAAAGAATCTGATTCTGTAAAAAAACAGTGCTAATGATTGACTACATTAAAATTGAGACAAAACATGTATTTTACTAACAACTACAATTCAAATCCACTGTACTAAATAAGCCACTATTAGTACTGATTAAAAACAAACAAACAAAAAAAAACAAAACAAAAAAACCTCTCAATTCATACTATCTGCATATTATAATCACATTACATGATTTGTAGTCTACGTGGTTCTTTTTAATATTACTAGAAACTAAACAAATGGAGGCATGTAGTAGGTAGCCCAGAACAGGGGGTTGGAAGAAAACGGTCTTTAAGGCCCCTTCCAATCCAAGCTGTTCTACATACACTTCTATGATATATGTGAAATTTAGGCTGTATACATAGTATATAACAGAAATAGCATAGTTCTGTCACATATATAATGTTGCATCTGCAAATTTCAGACACAATCACATATTTTTTTTCCTTCAATTTTCAATTATTTGGCAGCTCATATGCAAATATTAGATATTCAGAGAGAATGATTTTTTTTCTTACAGGATTGTTTTCAATATTTGGAGCTTCTTATGGGAGTTTCAGTTTTGAATCCCTCCAACACATTCTTGCTGTTTTCAGTTTCTACTTTTAACACAATTGTTTTAATTACATTGAAGCCTCATATTCTCTGCATTTCCTGTTGAATTTTCTTAATAATCAAAGCCATGCCAATATCTTTACAATTAGATTCCACAAATGATTTAAAAGGCTTAAGAGAACTGATGGGCTGCATTTGTAGGCATCAAAAATCGAAAGGAAACAATGCCAAGCATGTTCAGACTATTGCCTTAAATGACAGACAAGCTGTATTACAGTAATTTTCAAATATTGCTGGATAATTACAGACAGGCTATCAGCAAAACATATATGTGAAATATTTTAATGACTTACAAAAATATATATACAGAGAGAGAGAGAAAGGGGGGGGGGAGAGAGAGAGAGAAAAGGAAAGCCAACTTATTTATTTATTAATTTATTTGTAGGAAAGCAACAGAGAAATATTGGTCATGATTCTTAGCTTCTGGCAATTTTTGTTATTTTAAATTCTACCTTTTGTTTCAAGCAAAATAATACATTTATTCATGAATTTTCCTGTATGTAACAATACTCCGAAATGTTTTTGAAGGTCCTTATAATCATTGTAAGGTCTATTTACAGGATATTTACTGAATCACACTTACAGTAAGGTGGTATTGACAGTACAACTAAAAACAAAAACAAACAAAAAAAAAAACAAACAAAAAACCCCAAATCTATTAAAAAATAGTAAAACTCACTGAAATGAATTCATTTGAGATGAATATTTGCATATTGTCTGCAGTGATAAATTGCTCTTCATTTATCAGTTTAAACAACTTCTTGTTGAGTCATACTGAACTTTAACGTGAACTGAATTTTTTTCCATCACTTACTTGACTTTCTCACTAACTATAAAACCTTAAACAATAACTATAGATTTCCACTGAAAATATGCTAAACATTTCCATGGAGAAAGAAAGCAAAGGTATTTTCCAATAGATTAAAATTTGCTTATATTGAGGCCACAAGAGCAAATGAATTATTTTCAAAGCCAAGAAATTTTTTACAACAGCAACTGCATAAATAAGGCCTGTATACAGCATTTTATACATATATCCTTCTGCTGAAAAGGAAAAAGATAGGACTTTTACAATTATTCAAAATTAGTGGTCTGTATTTTCTTCAAGTTACCAAAATAGCCATCTCTTTTGAAGTAGCAGAACTGTGCAGACCAAATGACAGTTTAAAAATTCTGCTGAGTTGAAAATATGCATTGTGCTACTTACTACATATATGATACACATAAAATACTTATATGCAATATTGTTGCACTATGCAAAGAAGTTAATAAAAGAATTTTTTTCACAAGAAAATTGCTACGCATTTAGTTGCAGCCTTGTGAACGCGTTAATATATACTGATTAAAATGCACATATAATGTTACTTGTGGTGTGATTAGTTTGAAATTTTAGCTCACCCAGAAACTTTGTTTAGAGCCACTAGAAATTGCACTTAAGTTGAAACCAGAGTATTCATAAACTGTGCTATGTTCAATTACGTAGCCTATTGTCTTATACACAATGACAGTTAAACTTCAGATGAAAACATGGAAGTTAAATCAGGTCATGGGTCATAAGTCTTCCAGAAGTTCAAAAACTAACCAAAGCCCTAAAGCAATAAATAGAAGTAATGGTATGGAGAGGCACTCATACCAATTTATTCTTTTTATTCACAGTCCTCTGAAACTAAAATTCCCTTTCTCATTTAAATGGTTTATCTAGAAATAACTGTAGATATCATGTAATTTATATGTTTAATAATGCTTACTTATTAATTCCTCCAAATTAATTATAAATAATAAGATGATGCAACTGGACATTGCTACTTGGATTTCATTAAAATTATTACAATTTATATCAGCCTTGGATCTGAGTATTTCACCTGGAGCCACTAGGTTAAATCTAACTGAGATTGTTTTTATTATTTTCTTTTATCTTGCTTTACAGAGCTAATAAACTCATTAAAAATAAATCACTTCACTGAACAATACTATATGATTAGTAAACAAATGTCTAAGGCCAGAAAGTATTTTTCTACCTCCATCAACTTCCATATCTCTTTACCTTTGACTGACACTGAGGAAAAAGTGATCTGAATGCTAAGCAAATTAGAAGTGCCATGGTGACATAATTTTTAAGGACTTTCAATAAATAACTGTAGAATGGAGGTTTCTAAGATATAGGAGAGAGATTCAGACCCACTGAAGTTGAAGATAGAGTGCTTCAGATTTCGAAATTTTTTTTTAACTCTCTCTTGATCTCTTTAAAAAGTCTGCATTGTTGCTAAGAAATACGTCACATTCTTTCTTTCTGTCAGTTTGTCCAGTGACAGCAGCCAAATTTACTCTGTAACTTCAAATACATTTGTATCCACTACTGACCAAATTTACACTTGATATCATCAGTTTTCAGTAGCGCCACACCATTTTTTCAATCTCTGCTGATAAAATGTTCAACAAAGTCAAAAACTAAAACCAGTGAGCATATAAAAGTGTCTTTCAAATACTGATACTCATTTTATAACAGGAAAGGGTCTCTCTTTAACTGTTTCCCACAAAGCAGAATAACTAATGTGATGGAATAAAAACTCTCAAGAAAATAAATTCAATCTTATTTGCAAGGCACTGTGATGCACTTGTTGAGAAAGAGTAATAGGTGAAAGTAGATATATGAGCAAATATAATTTTACATCAAGAAATGTCCATCAGCTTATTATCTTTAAATGTACATTTCTGTCAGAAATTTGGTGGGAATTAGGAAGAGCTGAAACTACACTAATCGAAAGGCAGGAGGAGGGATTTGAATTAATTTACCCCACAAGAACATAATTTAAATAGTTTTAAATAGGTTTGTGCAGAAGTTTTTGATTTTAATAGGGAAAGACCTGATTAGAGGCTAAGGAACTGTAGACTGAAAGCCATGGCTAGATGAACACCTGAAATCCCCTTTTGAGACTTTCCTAATGAAAACTCAGGGATATATTAACTGGAAAGATCATATAACAATCAAAAAACTTTAAACTGAACAGTTTCAAAATGTGATGATGGAGTGGAAAATTAAGAACTTCAGTGTCCTCAAAATAGGTTATAGTATGAGTAGGAGACTGGTAAAAGATTTGGCTGATTATTGATAGAAGAATGAGTATGTGGTAATTATATAGCTGATTTCTTCCCTCTTCTTTCCATAAAGGGGTACAAATGCTGTAGAAAAAATTGAAGTATTTTAGAAAGAAGACCATCGATAAATTAATTTTAAAAAGCCAAGCTCTGCTTTCTCAAGAGAGAAAACTAGACTTAGCCAATAAATATTTAAGATCTATCAGAATTCAGTTTTAAATACTCTCATAAGAGCAAAAAACCTCTTAGAAATTCACTGCTTTCAGCTACACACTGACAGTCCAGTAATCATCTCCTAACAAATGCATGTATTAGGACTGCAGCATCTCTGATTTGTTCATTTTAACAGTTTCTTACTCAACATTTCTTCTGTTCTGCAGAATAGCAGCAGGGCATTTTTGCTTTTAAAAAGGAATGAATTTCTTAAAAGGTATCACAGTGTATCATGAATACTCATGCTTAAGGCTGGCACAATTTTAATGAGTCAGTTTATAAACTATAGCAAAAGTTTGCACATTAGTTAAGGCACCCTCAGGAGACAGAGGTTCATATTTTTTGGTCCTTCTCAGTTTGAATCACTTCAGCAGACTTGCATGCTGCAGTTGCACTCCTTGAAACAAGAAACAATCTGAATTTTTGTTCTTTTTTTTTTTTTTCCCATTTTGTTTTTTTCTTGTAACAGTAAATGTTGTAAAGAATGACACTCATTTTCTGCTTTTGTAAACCGCTTCTTATGTTCCATATCTCAACTTCTGAATCATTTTGATCTGTGTAAGATAGAACTGTTTTTCCTTTTTGTCTTAAAGCTTGCTTTGTGAGGCCTTTCTGGTGATAAGATTCTAACTGACAACTGCAAATTATCTAGGGGGGTGTCACTGTGCCACTGTACCTCTGCTTATGATTATAAAGATAAGCAGAAGTGAGGCAAGCAGTACTTTTCAGCAGTGAAGCTTGAAGGAGCTGACCACTGCAAAAGGTGATAATGCTTGTGCATTGCAACGAAGTCACCACTACCTGCTGGCTTATCTGTTGGACCAGATATGTCACACTAACAGAGAAAAAAGAAGAAAAAAAACACAGCAAAATGGGGGATAAAAGGCCCTCACTAAATTAAGGACTTTGAAGAAGAACCCCCACTGGGGTCTGCTTGCTGCAAAGCTTCCTGGCTTTCTCCCATCCCCCTCAGTGACCAGACAAGTTCTTGAGATCAACAACCCTACTACGAACCTCACTGGACCCACGCTGGTGACTATCTCTCTATTGCTTTCTAAAAAGACTCCTTGCTTTTTATTTCCTATCTCTTTACTACCGTCCATCTTCCTTTCCCCATTTCCTTAAGCAACTAGGATTTGTAATAAACTGTTCAGGCTAACATTTGACTCCCATTGTGTCTTAGTCTTGCTATCAGGTATACATATATTAAAAAGAGCCTCTTCTCCCTTCCATAGATTGGAGTAAAACATAATCATATTTTCTCCCCCTGGTCCTTTAGGAGGAAGTGAGAGAGTGATGTGGAGTCCAGTAGCCTATCAGTGTAAAATCATCCTAGATCTAAAAACTGAATTAGTATAATTTACTGTTACTATACTTCAAGGAAATTATAGAAAAAATAAAACAGTCTTGAGCAAATCATAACAAGTTAATATGTAGTGAAATAAGACTAATTTTTTTTTAATTTTCAATTTTCCATTTTCTTCCTTTGTGCTAGACCAGCAGTTTTAATGTGCTTATTTCTAAACTGATTAAATCACATACTTTTTTGTTTGTTTTTAATTTTATAAGGACCATTGAGTTATATGAATGCTTTTTGTTTTGTTTTCAGAATAACGTTGACTATGTATTCTATCTATCATACTGATGTAGTTAAATTAAAACATAGTTTTCTGATATCTGCTTGCCAGATAGTCATCTCGGTATTCAGAGTATCTGTATCTTTGCCAAAGATACTGGCAATTTAGTATTTTCCATTGCCCCTTTGCATTACGTTAATGTCATTGTTGTCATAGCGCTAAGATTTTTACATCTGACCATATCAGCTCAACTAAGGCAGATGGTAATGGTTCAACTATACATCTCAACAATTCCAAGACTTACTTAAAAAGTTTACTTTGCATGTAATATTAGAGAGCAATAATATCACAAGTCACTAATAACAAAGGTGCACTGAATAAAGCTTCACTAAAGAAGTTTTTCATCTTGCAGAATCTATGTATCTATGATACATACTTTTACTGACAGAGTAGTAATGTCTTTTCTTCATCCTCCCCATCCCTTATATTTTTATTTGGATGAATATCAAATTAGCCTCCCTCATGGGTTCAGATCTCTAGAGCACTGAGGCAAAGCATTTTGTCTCCAAGCAGCAGTAGAGGTGCTGCAGTAGATCATCATTCCACAGGCGGAATCCCTCCTGCATCAGACTTGAAAGGGTCATCAGATGGCAAATCTCAACTATCTTCAAGGCTTGGGGACAGCTAAAGTGAAAGCTGTGGTGCGCAGCATGCCTGGCCAGGTGCCCAAAAAACTGGTCTTTTCCCTAGATCAGATTGCTGAACATGCTGTGCCATTACTGAAGCTGGCTGACCCTACCCGATGCTAAAAGCAGTTGGTTGGTGGTGGTGCATTTTTTACTTTGTTTATTGTCTTAGAATTCAGGCTTCTGAACACAATCATTTCTTTCTAGCTCCATAAGAGAGTGAGTGTTACAAAACAGCTGATGAACAGGAAGATCACTGGCCTTTGAAAATCAGTGTTTGGAGTAGTTTATTGTATCAACTAGCAAAATATTATCAGAAATATGTTAATAGAAATACGTGTAAATCATTTCCCCCAAACCTGTAAGGAGATAGTTTAAATACTTTCTTGCTTATTTAAAAGAACTGTGAAAGTACCTTTTCCAGATTAATCAAGTAGAAGATTGTAAGCTCCCGAGTACACAATACACCAGAATGATGTGGCACATCTGGCAGTAACTGCATCAGGTGCAGTAGAAAGGAGGTGATGGCTTCTGATATTTGACAGTGTCTACAACAGTTTTGAGAGAGAGGAAAAATGACTCTGAGAAGCTGTTCCAGAAATTCTCTCACCTAATTTGCAACATGAATATGTTAATAGTGTGTATCAAATAATTTTTGAACCTTTTGTCTTTCATGAAATGTAACCCATTTCCCTCTCATGTTAATCCTTTAGCCTAATACTAGCTATTCCTTCTATATCTTCATATTGCTATCCTCAACCTCCAAAACTGCTGACAAAAATCGATACAAAAAACATCCCCTGAACACTTCCTATTTTGATTTTGATTCTAGCATGAACTTCTAGGGAACCTACTGAAATATTCTTGGAGCTAAATAGCCATAATGATAGTGACTTTGGAAGCCAAGGCATGCCTGTTCTCTTCCTACTGGACTCTCCCCTTATACTCTCCCCTTATAAGGAATTATGGAGGTATCACAACCACCTCTCATAATGTACTATCCCTATCTCTTCTGATATGCCTAGTAGGCCCTTTCTGTTACTTCACAAACTAAATATTAGAAAAAAATATTAAAACTTTCACTATTTCTACCATACAGTGCAAGTTTTGAAGTAGATGGACTATAATAAATGGATCTTAGCACGAGTTCAAAATGTTTGATATATATATTCAATATCCCCTATGAATACATAAACCAATAAATTTAATATTTATTTAAACTTCACCTTATTTAATATTTAATTTAAATTTCACCATAGATAAAGTATTTTCAGAAGGTATGGTTTATTTGCATTTTTACAAATCTGTAGAAAAGTATGAACTTCTCCATTTTATGTGCTGCTGTTTGAAGCTGACACTTGGTCCAATTCATGAAGGCCACTATAAGCAGCACTGAATTGTAGTTATTTCCTTGTTTTGTCAAATTGACAGAAGTGCATGTCAGTTTTTAACAAGTAACACTTGTGACATAATGTGTCCTGTTCTCTGGAGTTTGCTATTTCTGTGAAAGATTCAGACTGCTCATGTAAACAACTGTTAAATTTTTATCTGCTTCCCAGATCATGTTTGCTGCAGAAAATGTTTACCTTCCTATTTCAGTCCGAAAACTTTTAAATCCTATTTTAAGCATTGAAGATATCAGCTCAGAATCTCATCCTACATGCCTAGAAGTTAACCTTTTCAAAATTTGCTTATATATTTATATATAAAGAAAACAATTTTCTGTTTAAGAGACACCTGGAAAGGAAGCAACACATTTTAAAGGCACAAGGGACAACTGGAGGATTTGAACAGAGAAACAGTGAAATGAAATCCAGTAAGACGCTACTGAAATAAAAAATATCAAACCAATGCAAATAATAATAGTAAATACAGAAGAAACAAAGAAAATGCATCAAATCAATCACAGTTTGATGATGTATCTAGGTGAAATAAGCCTTTTTATTCTTCTCCATTTATGGACAATGATCATTCTTATAATAGAAGATATTAGGAAGCCTACGATGCTTTTTATAAGAAGTATGGAAAACAAATTGCCTTAAGGCTCTCAAAAAACAATAGATACATATAATTTATTAATTATGTAAGCTAAAGCAATGTTGTGAGAATATATAATTCCATAAACATTTCTGATAGTGTGGTGGCATAAATGCTGGTTATTCCTGAATAATTTCCCATTTGGATTTTCTAGTATTGTATGCACCCCTGAATATTTAAATAAATAAATAAATAAATTCAAATCAATTAGGTATTGGTTACAAGAAAATCTGTGTTGCTTACTGTTTAGGACCTCTTGTACCTCTAGCCTTGCCCTCTCTTTGATCATTCACTTAATGATGATGATCCTTTTGTCTCTTCAAAGTGATGCCTCTGAAGAGAGAAGGAAATCTAATAAAACTGTTTCTTCTAAACTGTCCTATGTGGTTTTTATATTAACCACGTTCCATATAGATGACTATAACATTTCATCTCTTGGCCCTGTGTAGTATGTAAACTTGATTTACTTGCATTTTAAATTAAGTTTGACTTTATTTCTTGTAACTTTCTGTGTGGTTTTTCTTTATTTGCTCACATAGCAGTACATTTTATTATTCTTATACTCTTATTCTGTCAATAATTTTACTTGATATTTATCACTTTAAAATCAATGAAATTCTGTGGTTCTTATTTTTACAGAAGTACACACTGGTACTTTGCTAACATTTGCACTTATTCCCAGTATCCTCATTGTTTTTAGCATTCATTTTTTTCTCAGACAGGATTATGTATTTTAAACACTGTTTTTGGCTAATGTTTTAGTTTTAACTGTAACACTTAAGCATTTCTGTGACAATACTGTAAATGCACTGATGAATCTACCCATTCTGATATAAAACAGGTATTTTTTTTCTCTTGTGGATATAAAATATAACATTTTATAAACTATATTTACCCATAACTAAGAAGAATTTACAGAAACTTAACAGAAAAGACACACTTTCTTCAAAATCAGAGTGCTCAAAGAGAGGCTGAACCACATGTGTATTTCTTGCTTATTTACATAGATCAAGCTGAATACAGAAAATGAAAATATTAATAGGCCTACAGGTTAAACACAATCGTACAGTCATTTGAGACACGGTGAATGGCTCTGCATCTATTCTTAGCTTATTCCTGTAATTAAATACTTCAGTTTAAATCATATATGGTTCTTCTGTGCTGCTAGCCTACAGCCTAAATTAATTCCAGTACAGTCCATTTGAATCACAGTGATTTCATTGTTTTGTTGAGTATTATGTTTCCTTACAAACTGTAGAGGTAACGCTACTCTTCAGCTAACTCTTGGGCTTAAGAATTGAGGGAATGGGCAATGCAACAGAGAGCTGAATTTTCTGGTATGCCAGTGAGATCTAGCTAGGGAAATGCAATGGAATTTTTAGTTGAAACATAATTTAAAGCTTCACTGATAGCAATTCATCTTACATGGGAACTGTCTAAGCAGCTACTGAAGATGAACAAAGAATAGGCAAATCCTTCCAGTGATTTTTTGCTGTTCAAGAACTGAAATCAAGGTCTCAAAAATTTCTAGGCTGGAACCTGAAGAAAGAGTTTGGCAATAAACCCCCAGCAGCCCAGAAATTATCAGATCAAAATATGCTCTGCTTAAAGGGGAAAAAGTTTTTTATGGGGAAAAACTGGGAATGACTTTCACTTCTGAAAGACTAATAAAAAGTAGCCAACAGTAGAATCAGCTCATGACCTTGAAGATCCTTGAAGACAGAATAAAGGTAAGGCTGCATAGTGCAGATATCTACAGACAATGTTTCTTCCAGATAACAAATCTATTATTACACAGCCTATTTGCTATTTTCTAAACTATTTCCTCAGTCTCTGACTAATGAAAAGGATTGTTATAATTCCTGCTGGTTTTGTCATGTGTTACCATGAATATTTTTTTGTTTTTGTTTTAAACAAAAACAAGGTTGATTATTAGCTTTTATGCCACTGTGTATTATAGCATGCATCTGTTTCTGTAAACATGCACACATTTACACTGTTATTGTTTCTATTCACATAGTAGTACAAAGAGCACTCAATCCTTGTTTCAGGCCATGACTTAGCATTTCTGCTACAGTGTTGTAAGACCCTAAGTATACATAATGACAATATGGAGGTTTTTTCTTTCTAAGTTAGCTTATTAGGAATGAAGTTTACTGGAAATAGAACGTCTCTTGTGAACATTACCATGGCTATTCAGAGCAGATTGAGAACCATTTCAAGTCACTCAGTGTACTTATATCGTCTTTCAAAGTTAATATCTACTATTTTAATCTACTGATATGAAGTTGGTTTTTAAGTGAAAGTGTTATTTCAGCTAATTTTATTTTCCCATTGGTATTAATTGATAGCTTATAAAAGACAAATCATTTGAAATAGTATGAATTCTGTAAAGAAAACTTTCAAAGCTTTAACATCACTTCCTTTGTACATCTTAATTACACTTCATAGTACATGACACCATTCACTTATGGCCAGAAAGGGTTTTTTGAAGGCACTTCAAATAAAAATAAGCAAATGAGAAAATGAGCATGTGTAGATTTGAGTTCTTTGAAATACAGTGTGAAAGGTTCATTGCCAAAACAGACTCCTCATTGCCTACCAAGTCAATTATTTCACAGATATCATATATTGTGGGTTTTCTGTTGTTGTTGTTTTGTTTTTCATTTTCTTTTTTTTGTTTTTTTTTTTCCTCATAGCTACATGAGTTGTGCACGAGCAAAACAAAACAAGGAATACATTCACTACTTCCCATTGATTGGTAGATGTTCAACCACTTCCAGGAAACAGAGCTCATCACATGTAATGGTTTCTTGGAAAGCAAAGGCCATCATTCCAAACTGTAGTGCAGGATATTTGGCCAGTTTAGGTCAGCTGTCCTGATTCTGTTTGCTCTCAGCAACTTGTGTACCACTAACTTCTCACTGTCTGGGCAGTGTGAAAAGCAAAAGTGTCCTTGGTTCTGTGTAAGCACTGCTATGCAACAATTAAATTTTTGAAGTTTTAGCACCAAAAATCAAGAACACAGCATTTTATGGGCACCTATGAAGAAAAATAACTCTGTCCCAACTAAAACCATAACAATACTTAAATGTATTATGGTGCAGAATTAAAGCAACTTCTCAAGACCTAGGGTAGAACTTGAGATTATATAGTAATTAAATTTTCTCTCAAACCTTAAAATTTCCTTCCCCCAGACTAACATAAACAAGATAAGAGGTCAAGATAGAATTCTAAATGAGGACCTAGAATAAGCTGGGATGTAATAATAATCATTAAAATCAAATATAGCCAAAAATAGAAAAATTACACTCCTGTACACTCAGTTCAGTTCTAATATTTGGTGTTGCACTGGAGTAAACTAGGTAAGAAGTTTCCCTATGCTCATCTCCAAGACAAATTCTGATATACAGCATTTGCTATACATGAAATCCACCAAGTATATTCCTAATCATATGTCCCTGGAAGGGCTTGCTAGCTTGTGAAATCTCAGCACTGTTGTCTGAGTGAAATAGATGGGATTTTTCTTTAAAATAGCATGAAGCATATGGTACCTGAATCATCTTCCCTGATCTGCCAGGTGTATTTTCTTTTTCACTTTTCTTTAATGTAGTGAAGTTCTTCCAGAATGTCCCCAAACAACATAATATTGAAGTAACTTGGCACAGGAATTTACAAAAACACAGATGTGTCCCGATTGAGACATGTCCCTAATGGTTTCACACGAAGCATCTGTCAGCTATCAGGTTATTATGACTAAAAATTGGAATATATTTTACCATCTACTATGTCCATCATTTAAATTATGCTTGTGGATGGAACAGTCTAATTCAGTAAGGAAAAGCACTCTCCTTTAAAGGAATCTGTCAAGTTTAATGTGGCAGATGTGCAGAAAAGCATAAAACAGTATCAGAAAAGTGACAGTTTTTGAGATTACAAAAATGTTCATTAGAAATACATATAAATCTCTCTGAATAAATGTTTGGGTTTTGTTGGTATTTCATATGACAAAATAATTCCTTTCTATTCTGGACAAATAGAATATTCAGGGTTTTTTTATATATATATTTGCTGGACAGATCTGTAGACAGCTCTCTCAGTAAAAACGTGTTGAAGTCAAAACAAACACTTTACATGTTGAGAAGAGCATCATTCTCTACTCTTGCCTTATTCTGCCATACTTCAGGGAATAGAGTACAGAATAGCTCGAGGCACTTCTTATCTCCAGTATTGCCAATTGTAGAAGGTATAATAAAAAATAATGGAAAAATCTTTTTTTCTTTTGTCAGGACCACACTGATAATGCTATTCTGAAGTCAAAGCCATATTGTCACCGTCTTGCTGTATAAATGTCAAGCATCCAAATTTATAATGTATGTGTTGCTACTCATAGTCATGGGGAGAAAAGGAGATTAATTCAGACAATAGGAAAGTGTAGAATGATCTATAGAGAGGAAATAGAACATTCTTATCTTGAAATGGTTTTTGAAATATCTGCTGAGATTTTCAGAAACAAGTTATCCCTAATGAGCATCTTGGGGCCAATAAAACAACACTAGGATGATTGTGCAGTACACTGTTTAGATCAACATACATACACAATCTATGTTCCTTATGTCCAATCTAAATCTTTTCTCTTATAGTTTGAAAACATTTCCCTTGTTCTATCACCTGCTAAAAGGTCTGTTCCCTTCTTTCTCATAGTCCCCCTTTAGATACTGAAAGGCTGCTATCTGGTCACCTCAGAGCCTTCTCTTCTCCAGGCTGAAAAACCACAGCTCTCAGCCTATGCTGAAGTTCAAATTTATCTGATTTCTGAGTCTGGAAAAGATACTACTCAGATATCAGTGAATAATAAGGTATCTTTTCTTATACGTGACAGTGGCAACATTATCTGATTTTCAGAGTTATCAGTGGAAATTCAGATATATTGTTCTGTGAAGCCTTATGAACTTTACTGAAAGAGTTAAAGAATTATACAAACAGAAAAGGAAAAATATGCTAATGATCAATTAAAACCTAAAACATACAAATTTGTAAACCAGTGAGAGTTTTTATTCTTGGGTGGACTGGACTCATGCATCAGACACTTGAAATAGGGCAGATTCTATTTATCAGAAAACATAAGGCTCTGCAGTTAGAAATGAAGTTTTCTGAGAAAGATAATGTAAAGAAGGGATGTTTGGCTTCCTTATTGTCCCTTCCCTTTTGTACCAGGTGCAGGTGACAAAGTGCAGGCAGTAGGGTGCTATGTGGCTGCTGTGTGAGGCAAGGCTGGGGCTGCCCCTTGCCCCAAAACAGCCAGCCTGAGCTGGTTCCAATATCCCCAGCACAGTACAGGGCCAGGCCCGGAAATACTCCTGCAGCCCATGGAGAGTCCACAGTGAAATGAATTGTCCCCTGAAGCCTATGAAGAACCACATCAAAGCAGATATCCATACTGCATTAAGTGAATATGCCGTGGAGATACTTCCCACAGGAACAGGATTTCTGTCAGGAACTGGACCCTATTGAAGACCCTTGCCGGAGCAGTCTGTTTCTAAAGGACTGCACCTGTGGAAAGGAGCCATACTGGAGCACAGCATGAAGGACTGCAGTCTGTGGGAAGGATCAACTCTACAGTAGGGGAAAAGAATGAGAAAGAATGAGTGAAAGAAAGAAGCTGTTAGAGACAGGCCACAGCTCCCATTCCCCATCCCTGTGAGCTGTTTAGGGTAGGGAGAAGAGATAGAGGAGTAGGGAATAGAGTGATGTTGAGCCTTGAAAGAAGGGAGAGGTGGAAAATGTGTTTTATTTTTCCTCTTTCTTTGTCACCATCCTGTTCTACATTCTAATTGGAAATAAATAAAATAATTCATGCTGAGGTAAAGACTATTTTGTCCACAATGGCAACTAGTAATTAATTTCCCTGTCTCTTTCTCAACTTATGAGATTTTTTTGCTCCTGTTCTGTAAAGGAGGGTGTGTGTGAGAGCATCTGGGTGACTGTCTGCTGGCCAAGCAAGGCCACATCCATGACACTTTTAAAGAAAAAAGTGGAGCTCAACATTCACTTCAGCATGTTGAGTAGATCCTCAACATCTTCAATTTTCTGACTGAGTAAACTGCAGAAAATTCAAACTTACATTCAATTCCCACTTGAAAGCATTCTTTCCTATGTTTGACTTTTAAGATACATTAATCTCTGTAGCAGTGGAAAAATGCAGAGGAGCATGTTTTGTGTGAAATGTGGTGCATAAAATTAAGTAATAGTTCTCCAGTCTTTATGTACATATTCTTGTTTGAATTAGTTGATCGCCAATTCAGTCAGAGTAGATTTTACATCTCAAAATACAGGATTGCTCAAAATGTATGACACTTAAACACATAATAAAGCACTCATTAATTAAAAAATTGTCATCTGTCTTGAGATAGTGCCACACAACAAATATTCAAAAAGCATGAAAGAAGTTTCCCATTTATTCATTAACTGACACAAAAAGCAAGAAATAAGATTCATGCACTGATCAGGTGTAAAATTCTGTGCAGCCATTATCACAGAAAATCAAAAGCGAATTGAGCAGTAGCACTCATTCCCATTTTTTTCCTAGAGGGAATGTAAACACACAAGAAGTCATACATATCCATGTTTTGGTATGTTAGAAGACATTTTACAATAATCTTGAATGGCATTTATGATCAGTAATATGAATTTTGGAGAGTATTTCTTATACTGGTAGCTTTCCTTGAAAACAAACGAATTTACTGGCTACTTTGCTTCTTTACTGCTTAGTGAATTGTGAGAAAAAAATCTGTTTTTATCATTTTCACATCCTAAGGATTCCAATTTGGATTCTCAGAGATAGAAGAAAGATATTATTTCCAGCCTGTTAACATATTTTCCTCTAATAAAAAGGAAAAAAAAAGCTCCCAATTCTCCTTTTTTGTCATTACCGTAGGAATATGTGCGGCAATATACTTCATTCTCTTTTTGTCTGTTTACTTTCCTGCATTTCCCTTTTCATCTCTCATATAAACATTCTTTATCCAGCATTAGAATGGAAACTAGTGAGTGATATAAAATGAATAGTCATCAAGAGTATTTTCTGATAATTGCTTGATATAGTATATCCTTCATAAAAGTGACTCCAAGAATAGAAAAATGAGGAAGATTTTAGTTTACTGAAACACCTTAATTGTAAATGACTTTTTACGTTTTTTCTTTAGGTTAACCATATTCTGTAGTTTTCCAGCTTCCTTAAACCCTGATGTTCTCCTGAGGACTAACTCTGAGTTATGATAATTTTCAGAATTTTACCACTTTCTCAAATTATTTTATCTGAGTTTACTGCTGCTTCTCAGCGCTACACCATTCTATCTGCTCAGTCTGCTCCAGAATGAGACTGTGATTCTTCTGAAGAAAGAAAGGAAATTATAAAGATATTTCGTATGTGGGCCAGTTGTAGAATGTAGACTGGAGAGTGTTGCATGTGTGCAGGTGCATGTGTATAAGCTTGGACTGGCACAACTGGCACATATGTACGTGGAAGCAGGATGCTGTCCCCTGGGAACAGGACTGTTCAGCTTTGTTTTTACTGGAAATTCCCAATTACACACATACTATGAAAAACCTGCAGGTAGTAGGAATGATGAGTTATACTTTACAATGCATAATTGTTTACATTTGCTTAATGAACATCATTATTTTTCCTGAATATGATGGGTTTTTTACTTCATAATAAACAAAAGCATGCAGTGCCTTCTTTATGGTTTTGTGGCAGCCAAGCAGCACCAATGATGCATCTCATGGATTTCTCTTTAGGTTTCAGCTGCTTTAGCAGCATGGTACACCAGATCACCATATCCTGATGGCCTAGTTCATCAACAGGACTATTTGCCTAGGAAAGTGTAAGTCCTTACATATACCCTGTGCATTTGTCATCATTCCTGATTGAGAAGAATCCACACTTTCTGTTTATATCACCCCCATCTTCAAGACCTTATGTTCTTGCAGAAGTTTGCTCTCAGTGGAATAGCAGTGTTTCTTCTACTGAAGAAACAACATTCCATTTCATACTGTGTTATTGTGCCTGTCATTTCACATCTAAATCTGATAGAATATTGCTAGAAGTTCTGATTTGTCTTCCATGAGAATCTATTTTCATACAGCTTTTCTTCTTCAGAAATTGTTATGATGTGTGGCGTTAATCACCCAAGTAAAATTTCTCTTGTTTTTACTTTCTGGAGGTCTGCTAGTAAGATATCAAATTTTATTTATTAGAGTAACATCACCTATGTCTTTTTATGAAACACTGACAGTCTGTCTGTATTGCATTTCAAGATCAGATATAGCTGAACGCTTTGATGGCAACTGCCCATACTTAAAGCCAGTTGGAAGCCAGCCACTTCCAAATCAAAAATGATGTAGATACACTCGATAATGTCAAATCTGAACTAATAAGCTGCAGTGAAGAGCAATGTGCGTTAGATAAGGTTCATTGTCTGACATAGACAGCTTCCAGTTAGGTTAGCAAACTGGCAGAGTAAATTCACATCTGCGTGCAGAAAAAAATTGCATAGACGTATCTTTCATTAGAGCAGATAATAGAGGCCCCATTATGTGAGACTAGATGAGACATGAGGTCCTATTCCCCCCGTGTCTATCCCTTCACACTGAGTCTGATCCAGTGGGAATACAGCCAACACTGAATCCTGTTGGTTCATCTGGTATTTTCTAGCTCATTAAGCTTGTCTTATCATTTTTTCTCTCCTACAATACCATTTTGTTCAACAAATCGATTGAGACGTGCAACATAATACTGGAATTTTTATTCTACTTCAAAAATGAAAATTAGGCACTTTTTATAAACTTTCCATTTTTGGAAATGAACTTCTATAAGAAAGCATAATTTACTTGGCTTTGGTTCTGAATATTAAATCAGCAGATGTGTTCGTCAATCAATAAATTGCAGATTACATTGTTGACAATTCATCTATTTTTTTAACATTATGAAATCACTGTTGTTGTTTCATGAAGACTAGGTCAAGTTTGCACATTTGTAATGCTTCCAACTTGTTTGAGCAGGTGTGCTCCTGTCTCTGCAGGGTAGTCTGGCAAACTACATTTGTAAATTTGCAACAGATGTCCTAGCTTTGAAGCGTATGTATTGTATAGTCTTCAGACTTAATGAAATACAATTATCAGGACATGACGAATTTGTGAACTGACTTCCTGAAATTTTGACTATTTCATAATCCATTGCTACTCAGATGTTAGACATCATGCTATGTTCAGATTTTAAAAGACAGTGATGCTGTGTTGTTGCTTTTTCCACAGGTGTACATCCATCTGGTAAGGATGGCAGTGTACCATCACACGTTTGAACCCAAATTTATCTGTGTGGAAATTAATTGGATGATTCTGGTAAACAAAAATACACCTTACTTCTTCTTTCTTCTTCATCTGAGTTTAAACAATTAGATTGGGTTAAATTTGAAAATGTCAGATATTTTCTCCACTTACCTTTTATTTATTTTGTAAATATTTTGTGTGCTGGTTCTGCCATCCTCTAGTTAATACTGGACATGATGCCAAAACCATAGAAACAGTTTCCTCAGTATTTGATGCGCAGATTTTGAGACCCAGAAGATTTGAATAGTCAAGATAGATCCCAGGGGGTATTCAGACATTTTTTTTTTTCTCTTCATTTACACTGAATTGACAATTCTCTCACAGATAGATCAGAATGATCACAGCCCTGTCCTGCTTGACCTTGTATGTCTCCAGGGATGGGTCATCCACCACATCTCTAGGCAACTTATTCGTTAATTTCAATCATATAATATAATATATGCTTTTATCTGTATGTATATTATTTGGATTTTATTTACATAGAAAAAAGTTTAATACAGCTTTCATAACAATTTTAGAATACAACTTCAGTAGGTCAAGATCACCCTCCCCCAAACATAGTTCCTCACCTCTTATTCAAAATAAAATTAATATTTATTTATCAGTATTAAAATAAACTATCTAACAGTTTATGCATTAAATGTATTTCTCCCATCTCATTCACAAAGCATATCAGATCTGGCTAGTCTTCACTTTCATAAAATGACAATATTTCACTGTCAAAATTCAATTTACTGGTAAAAGGACAAAACATTTAGAAACAAACTACTCTTATCAGTTCTTACAGTAGTGCTCCCAACTTGATAATTGGATTTTATCATTGCTTAACATTGGTTGAGTACAGAAAATCTACTAGGAGAAAAAAACCAAACAAACTAGGGTATACTTCAGGTTAAAACACTATCATACATATTTTATTTTCCTAACCAAGTTATCTGAGTTAGTGATTATTTAGCAAATAGTGAGGCAATTTAAATGCATTAAATCACAGAGGGTAGTGATATGTTCCATTTGTCTTACCAAAGAGCTTCTGGTAAAAATACACAAATTATTGCCAGACCTCCTCAAGTACAGAAAGACAGTTGATTGTTTAATGGGACACTTCCTCCACTTTACAGCTTTTCCTTGGGCTCCAGAAAGGCTGCTCATGTCTGGACAGGTGAGATCATTTCCTAGGATGGTTCAAGCCAAGCAGAGGATTGTTGTTGTTGCCACCTGCCACTACTAGGTGGTGTCTGGCCAGCAAATCTCTTCACACAGCTGATATTGATCAGCACTGGGTCTGCACAGCAAATTCTCTCTCTCTAGTTTCTGACAGATGACAGATGAAGTTGGCAAAGCCCATATTACACAACATCTGCTTTAGGAAAAATTTACCATTCAGAAGTTAGGCCCGATTATGGGAGGAAGCCTAAAATATCAGGGAAAATCACCGTTTGTTAATTATCCATTAATCTGCCTACCCAGTTACAAAATATTCACTTTCCAGTAAAATAAGTGTTGTCTGTGGTGAAGAGGTGATATGAAATAGTATTTACAGATATCCTAAAATGTAAAGGATTTTTACTTTTGTTGACAATAATAACAAAAATCAATTGCCACTCTTCATATGTAAGGGAAGAGATTCTCATAGATGAGCTTCAGCTGATGAATAAGGAGTAACATGCAATATACATCACACTTAGAATAGGCCAAGTCCATTTGAAATCATAAATGAGAGAGAAGCCAATTATTTTTTTTTTCCAAAATGATTAGATAATACTCATCCTTTTGCTATTTTTTCTTCTCCAAATATGATCTCATCCAATGCATCTGGTGTTCTTTGAATGAAGATTATCTTAGACGTGTTCCAAAAATAATGACAGTGTTGGAAAAATCTTTTTAATAATCAAACAAAAAGGTCCCCTTGAATTTTGAAATTGTATCTTTTGTAAGTGACTATAAAAATATATTAACCCAGGTTAGGCCATATGATTACAGCTTGAATGAAATTATTTGATGCATTAAAATTTCCATTTACTCTAAAATGAGACCATTAAATGTGCAATTCAAAGATCAGAATAAAGCACTTAAATTTAAAATCTACTTCAAGCTTACAAAGGTAATTCTTGTGTATTTTTTAATATTGAAGATATTTCATCTGTTTTGCTTATTACGGATTTACTTGAATTAATTAGTTATGCACTTTGATTTAATGACACATACTTATAACCCATGAAATTTACACTCTGAATTTAAATATATGAGGGCTGCTCCAAAAGTAAAGCCACCTATTTTCTTATGTTGGTCCATAACCTCAGAGGTGGGTGTTGGTGGTACAGCAGTAGCGATTGAGCCATCCCACCAAATTCCATTACATTTTGCTTCTGTGTGACAGATGGCAGCAGAGGGGCAGTCTGACAAAATGGATTCTGACATGGAAGTACTTATGGGGAAAAGGTCTGCCATTGAATTCCTTCATGCAAAAAAGTGGCACCCAATGACTTTCATTGACACATTCGGAGTGTTTGTGGAGGCCAAACAGCAAATGTGAGCACAGCAAGGTGGTGGGTGACATGTTTCCACAGTGGCAACAGAGTTGTGAAAGACAAACTATGTTTCAGACATCCATGCACACTTGCCACAACACAAAATGAAGAGTAACTCAACTAGCTCATCCATATGTTGGCAGATTACATCCAGGGAACTCTACAAGGAGTTGAATATTGGCTTCAATGTGTTGTAAACTATTGCAACAAGATTGGAAAATCTCAGTATTTTTTTCCAGGTAGATCCCATAAATACTCATGCAGGAACAGAAAAAATATCTTATCCAGTGTTTATCAGGACGTACTGAACCAAGACAAGGCTGAAGGTGACAGTTTCCTAAATCACATCATCACCAGTGACAAGATGTGGTTTCACCAGTAGAAGCCAAAGTCAAAACAGCAGTCCATGGAGTGCTGCTGTGAGAATTTCCTACTGAAGGAAAAATTCAAGATGAAGTCCTCAGTGGCTAAAGTTATGTGCACTGCCTTTTGGGATAGGAAGGGGTTGATCCTTCTGGATTTCCTGGTATCTGAACAAGCCATCAACTCTGACCTCTATGTTGTAACACTGACAAAGATGAAAGCTTCAACTTCCAGAGGAAGAACAAGGAAGACAGTCTTTCTCTTGCAACACAGTGATGTCAGGCCCCATGTCAGTCTGGAGTCCATGGAGCACATTGCTAATTTTGGCTGAACTGTCCTACCATTCATACTGTATGGACTGGATTTGACACCTTCTGACTTTCATCTGCTCAGACCAATGAATGATGGATTGCATAGACAACTTTTTCATCCCTATGATGTCATCACAGCAGCAGTGATACAGTGGGTCATTTCTGCAGATTTTTATGAGTGCAGTATGCAGGCTCTTATTCGTTGCTCAAGAAAATGCACAGCTAACAGTGATGACTAGGTTGAAAAATAGTGTTTTATGGTTGAGAATTTCCTCTATCAAGTAGTGTTATTCTATTGTAATTGTTGCAATTTTCATATAAAAATATGAGTTTTCATAAATAAATAGGAGACATTGTTTTTGGAGCAACCAATGAATATATGCATATATGTAAAATAAGGATATTCCTAAGTACAGAAAAAATGTGGAATATTATCAGGAAAATGCTTAGGAGTGAGAATGACTGAGCTCTCAAAGAAGTCAGTAGAGAAATTCCTGTTGACCTGGACAATACTGGGGATGACCTGAATAGATTACCACATAGAGAAAATACAGGTAATTGCTAAGGTGTTATTAGTATAAAATCTGGTATCTCTAATGTAATATTGATGAGAAGAAAGTCAAATTGTCATAACAGTAAAATACCCATCAACAAAGAATGCCCAAATTATGAAATTCTCTAACAATGCAAAACTGCTCACAATATCATTGAAGCTTGCCTTTCAAAATTTGTTAGGGCAGTAGCAATTTATTTTATTACAAACCAAATTTTTCAGGGAAGAGCAAACATTTTTTCTTTCCTTGAGAAGAACATTTTAAAGAATGCAGTTATAAAGACTCATGAGGTTTTTAGAACAAGTTAAGACTGTCTAGACTGTCTAGTATGGTCTGAAGTTTTCTCTGTAGAACTCTGTGTATTACTCTTTCTAGGGTTCACCTAGTATGAAAGAAAATATTCTTCTACATACAGTTATATGTTTTAATTACAGAGAAAAAAAAAAAGATATTAAATGGAGAACAAGTTAGCACAGACCTGCAGAACAATCCCAGTCAATCATAAAAGTCCATATCAGTATCTCTAAATTTCACTGTGGACTTCTGCATTTATCCATGTTCAGTGCAGAGCCTAAAAAGCTCAAGTTTTTGTATTTTTATTACCTAAGTAACTATGGCTGTCTATTAGTAAAATTATGTGCTTTTTCAGCATCATATCTTCTTCAAAGCAGTATTTCAGATACTTCAGAGGTGTGACTGAAATCAGTAATAATGGGCTGATTAGAACGATTCCACTGTTATAGAGCTTAAAACCATACTTAAAAAAGGAGCTTAAAATAATATCAAGCTTGTGATTTGTTATAAGCTAAGAGCTCAGAAAGAAACAGCTACTGAGGTTGTGTTGACTTGTCAAACTTTAATAACTCATAGCTTGACAGATTGTTAGAGTGTAGTAAAGTGCTTTCAAAATGAAAACAAACACATTATGTTTGGCAAACTAGAAAAAAGAATCAAACCAAGGTTAATATGGTCAAGGTTACATACTAGGAAAATCAATAGCCATGACATTGATGGTATAACAACTTGTGCCAATGTTTTGAGTGTATCCATTTGAAACCTTAGAAAGGTTTCTTAATAGGTACTTATCAGCTACCACTGGTAATAGTAGATGTTGGCCAAATTATGAAGTATTTCACTGTCCTCTGTAAGACTGAGCATATTTCTGACCTCTAAATAAACCTGTTGAAAAAACTGACAACTGAATAAACTGCTAATATTAGAAAAATCCTACAGGAGTTCACTTCAAATAAATAAGAAAAGGATCAAGTCTGGGACATTAAACTGTCTCTTATTTTCCCGAAACTTGTGGAAAATATAGTTTTCTCTATATGTTCTACTGAAATGTCCAAATTTCATATATGCATATATGGGCTATTCTGAAAGTATTATCTCCTATGTTATTGTGTTTGTCTGCAATGTCATAAATGGATGTTGATGGTATGGCAGTAGAGACTGAACTTTCCCACCAATTTCTTGCATTCTAGAAGGACAGCATTATCCTGGGTTACATCAAAAGATGTGTGGACAGCAGAGTGAAGGAGAGGATTGTTCTCTTCTGACTTTGTGAGGCCCCATCTGGAGTACTGTATCTAAGTCTGGGGCCCACTACAAGAGGGATGTGGAGCTGTTAGAGGGCATCCAAAGGAGGGCCATAAAGATGATCAAAGGTCTGGAGTATTTCTCCCATGAAGAAAGGGTGAGGGAGCTGGGCTTGCTCAGCTTGGAAAAGAGAAGGCTCTGGGGAGACCTCATTGAAGCCTTCCAGGACTTGAAAGAAGCTCATAAATAGGAGGAGGACTTGCATTTTATATGATGTGATAGTGATAGAACAAAGCAGAATGGCTTTAAACTAAAAGAGGGGAGATATAGTTTAGATATTACGAAAACAATTTAGCTGAGAGTGATGAGGCACAGGAAGAGATTGTGGATGCCCTATCTTTGGAGGAATTCAAGGCCTTTGAAGGGCCTAAAGGCAGCTTGATCTGGTGGGTGGCAGCCCTCTTCACGTCATGAAGGTCAGAACTATATGACCCTTAAGGTCCCATCTAACCTAAGCAATTCTATGATTCTGTGATATTACATTATCCAGGGAACAGAACACCTCTCCTATGATGACAGGCTGAGAGACCTGGATCTCTTAATTCTGAAGAAGAGGAGGCTGTGAGGTGATCTGATAGTGGCCTTTTAGGATCTAAAGGAGAGCAATAGGAAAGAAGGAAACAGTCTCTTTTGTATGGTCTGTGATGATAAAACAAGGGGAAATGACTTCAGCCTCAGAGAATTCTAAAGTTCTATTCTATGATTCTATTACATTTTGTTGCTATGTGACTGATGGCAGCATAGGAGCATTCTGACAAAATGGCATCTGACATGAAAGTGCTTATGAAGCAGAAGTGTGTCACTGAATTAATCCATTACAGAAAAATTGACATTCACTGATGCTTGCTAAATATGTATACCAAACCGTGAATGTGAGCGGAGTAAAGTGGTGGGTGGTGTGTTTCAGCAGTGCTGACAGCAATGTAAAAGTCAAGTCACATTGTGGACATCTATGCATAGCTATCACAGCACAAGTGTCTCCATCAGCTCATCCATGCAAATTGTTTTATGGTGATTGTGTTGAAATACAGTGGTTTGTAACCGAGAATTTGCTTCATCAAATAGTGTTTTGTTTTTTGCATCTGTTGTAGTTTCCATGGAAATAAATAGGAGGCATTATTTTTGGAGCTACCTATACATATGCAGGTGTTGAAAAAGGTGATAGAATGTGAGAGTTTGGTATATAATTTTGTTCACTTTATCCTTTCCTTTCAATACTCACACTATTTGTAGACAGACTTAAGTTCATATTCAGAATTTGTGAGTAATTAAGTCTTCTTGCTTTAGTAATTCTTTAGATGTGTAATTCTTTAGATGTGTAATTCTTGTTGCAACAGTAACTGGACAAAGCTTTGAAATCTCAGTATTGTGATTTTGTAAGAAATTTAATGTCACTGACTCAACATGAATATTTTATTCTTTCTTTTTTGAAAAACCATTGATAGCAAACTCAGAGTATACTGGGGACTAAAAGAATCCTTGACAGGAAAACAAAATACTTAAACAGATGATGGAATTCCTTTAGAAACATCTGATAATATTGTTTTCCATTTAATGCTTTCATACTGACTTGTCTTGTCCTGGAATTGGAAAGCAGTATTTAAAACACATTGTAACATTTTTGTGCTTTGTGGGAATCAGCAAGTTTCACAACTAGAAGTGACATCTATTTGTTTCAAAATTTTCCACTAATAGGTAGTTAAAGGTAAGTTTAAAATGAAAATTTCTTCATTATTTCAAGTAGCAAATGATCATCATTTTGTGTTAAGCACAGTGCTTGGTTACTATAATGGAAGTATAAAAAATCAAGCACTGTCTTTTGTGTCTCATGAAGAATTCTCACTAGAAATTAATACTAAATCTGTCATTGAGAGTTCATATTTATCGTGAGGTACTTGAATTTACAGATCTTAAATGATTTAACAGAGCCATAAGGTATTACATTTTCACTGTCAGAATTTGCAGCGGAAGGATTGGAAACATGCCTGTGTTGGTATTCAAAAACACATCTCACAATCATTTGCAGGAGCCATTTAAGACTGACATTAGAAAAATGTGTCAAAGGAGATAGTTGGAGTTTAATACATTTGCCTTCATATCACTTAAGGGACAAACAAGAGCTGGCCAGAGAGGTACCTGTACATCAGTACAGGTGACGAGAGGAGCACTGTGCAGAAAGACCTGGGTGTCCTGGTGGGCAACAGGTTGCCATGAGCTAGCAGTATGCTCTTGTGGAAGACCAAAAGTGTCCTGGGGTGCACTGAGTATAGTGTGGACAGCAAGTCTGCCTCCTCTGCTCTGCCCTGATGAGGCCACATCTGCGGTACTGTGCCCTTTTCTGGGCTCCTCAGTTCAAAAAAGACAGGAATCTTCTAGAGAGCCCATTGGAAGGCCACAAAGATGGCTAAGGGGCTGGAGCATCTCTCTTCCTGGAGAAGAGAAGGTTGAGACTGGATCTTCTCAATGCTTATTAGTATCTAAAGAAGGATGTCGAATGAATGGGGTCAGGCTCTTGGTGGTGCCCAGCAACAGGACAAGGGACAATGGGTACAAACTGGGACACAGGAAGTTCCATACAAACATGAAAAAACTTCTTTGCTTTGAGGATGACAGAATACTGGAACAAGCTGCCCAGAGACATGTTGGAGTCTCCCCTGGGGATACTCAAAACCTGCCTGGACGCTTTCCTTTGCAACCTACTCCAGGGAATGTACTTCAGTAGGGGGTTTAAAGTAGATGGTCACAAGAAGTCCTTTCCAAGCCCTACAGTTCTGTGATTACATGTTTCCATGATTGTCACTATCAACATTTTCAGTGACATAGCATATTTTGCACTTCATTTCCGTGTTTCGACTTTCTTTACAATTGCCATAATTTTACTCTAAAAAATGCTTTTTTTTTTTTTTTTCTGCAGAGTGGCTATGGGTTTTGTTATACCACTAGTTCTAACTTTCATTAGAAAATTTGTTTGTTTTTTCTTCTTTTAATTGGATAAAATTTTCCTGTCAACATTTTCATTCTGGGTTGTTAGTTATAGATGTATATCACTCAGCAAGTAATGTCTTCCAATTCTTTCCATGCAATCTACAACAGCTATGAATAGCAAAATAACACTATTTGGTAATTTCTCAGCTACAGAGAACTGGTTTTCAACATAGTCACCACTATTAGCCAATTTTCATGGATGTCATTGAGACACTCTTTATTTCATGGTGTGACACCTATGCATAGATGTCCTGAATGTGACTTGTACTTCATGTCATTATTGCCACTGCTGAAATGCATCACCTACTGTCTCTCTGTGCTCACATCCCCTGAGTGATCTCCAAAAATTTTCAGCAAGCATCATTGAATACCCGTGGGTGCCATTTATTTATTTATTTATTTATTGTGCATGGGGATTTCAGTTTCACAGCTTTGCTTCATATTCACTTCCATGTCAGACATCATTTTGTCAGATTGTCCCTCTGCTGCCATCATGTTACACAGCAACAGAATGTAAGAGAACACTGATGAAAAATTCAACCTCTACTGCCATACCATCAACATCTGCTTCTGATATCACGAGACAAAGTAATAAAATAGGAGGCACTACTTTCAGAGCAGCTCTTGCATATTTAACTAGATGGAGGAATATTTTCAGAGCAGGTTAGAAAAGACAAAACCTAAGCAAAGAAAGAATAAACATCAATAACAAATGAAAAACAAATGTTCATTACAACTTCACAATATGTAAGAGATATTTTTCTCTACAAATGCTTATATGATTCATACATGCATTTTGTAACATTATGCTACATCACTGTTGATTAAATCTTGCTGTGGTAGCTTAAGATTTTTCATAGATTCTATCCTAGTTCAATACAATTTCTGTGTCTTGCACATAGATGGCATCTGTCTAGCAGGCAGTAAGTTCACATTCCCAAAGAGTTGGCCTCTATATCTTTTACTGCCTTTAGGTTGAGATTTGATTGCACCAGCAGGAGCAACAACAAAACTTCAAACTGTAATCATATTTTTTTCAGAAGTGTACATCACTTATTAACTTTTATTTGATTTCCCTCTGGCACCCACAGCTCCAACAAATGTTATCTTCTTGTTCAACTTTGTCAAGATCACAAATCTGGAAATGAGTACTGTAGCTGATGTTCACAACAAATAAACAAACCTCTGAACTGTACTGTAGCTGTTCAGGTGCAGCAAGTATCCCATACTAAGGTGGTAGACTCAGAAACTAGAATGAGTGAAAATACCTGTCTTGTTAATTCTGAATGACTCGAAGCAGAAAATAAAACCTTTACTTGTGTATTGCAACAGAATTTGCATTTATACAAAATCTTGTGTTGTACATTGCATTTGGAAAAGTTTTCCTTTCTCCAAGTATACAGGAAATGTTACATAATAATTCCAGTTAAAGGGAAGAATTTGTTCATTAACTTTTATTTTGAGAAAGAAAGATGCGTGAAACTTTTATTTGTGCAATTGTATTAGTTTGAAAGTATTTCTTTTCTTCTTGGGTAATGTCCTAAATCTATTAATTACTTGACTTTTCTTTTCCTCATTAGTGCACAGGAAGGAAAGATAGATTGATAACCTAGGGAGACAGAAGAGAGACAGATAAGGTTTGCAAATGCAACTAACATATCATTAAATAAGTTTCTGGACCGATGGTATAAAATTAAAATGAGTCTGACTTTCAGGGGATAAAGTTTTTATAGACTGAGTCACCTAAAAATCAAACTATTTTGTTAAATATTTTATTAAATTAATTTGGCTTGTTTTTCTGCTCAACAAATGCCTCGGAAACGGTTTCTATTTCATTGAAAGTTCTGTAGTAGTTGGTATTATTATGTTCGTTTCCTAGCTTTTTTGGATCTATGGATAAACTTAGCTCAATATTCTTTACTTAAAATATTTTAATTACAATTCTGAGTAATTTTTTAAAAGGATTTGAGGAGAATGGAACACTTTCCCAGATAAGATGGATCCTATATCCAGGGATTTTTCCATAAAAATCTTTTGAATTTAAAACTGTCTGAAGAAAAGGACCAGAGAAGAAGTGCGTAAGTATTTTTCTATACCAAGTATTTTTAAATTAATAAAGTTTGGAAACAACTGTTTCATTGTTGTTAATGTTATTGCTATTATTATTATTATTTTTTGCCATAGAAACTGTAGACTTTTTGAAATCTTAGGTGATCTTCCCCTCATCAACCCTCCATGCCTATCCCACTCCCTTAAAAAAAAAAAAGAATAAATAAATGGAAATTAATTAATATTCTTTATTGTTTGAAAAGAAGTGGAGTTCAGATTTAACTTCCTGCCATGAGTAAAACTTCTTTCAGAAGAAGAAATATAACAGATATATCAGAACTGTATCACCTCTTCTATAAAACTTCATAAAATTTTGATGCATGCATGATAGGAGGAAAACCAACAAAAACATTAATTAAAATATACTTAAAGAAAACTCCTGCTTTGAACCTCAGATTTAAACACAACAAGGAGAGATTCCTGTTGTGTACTTATAGTTGTGTATCAATTATTTTTTCTTTTTGTTGAGAATTTAAAGTATCTAACAAAAATTATATAAGTCTAAAATATAAATAAAATATGACAAGGGAATTGCTGCTGAAATTTTCTCACCAAATTCTGAAGATCTAGATTAAGTAAAATGTTTGTGAATGCATACCAAATTCTTCATATTAGCCTTGATGCTATTTTATGTATTGCAATACTAGGTTTTCCAACACTGAAGACTGCAAGAGTAAATGAAAATCATGATGTAGATGCCATTAAATTTTCAATCAATATTTAATGACTGTAAGTGGAGTTACATCTTACCTAATGTAGTTGCAGTATAATGTTATTTGTACTTCTCACATTAAACAAATTCATGCTACCTACTGGGGAGAAAGGTCATTAATATCTGTAAGCATGAGCAAGGAATGGCTTTCAAGAAAGCTATCCTCCTTTAATCCCCTTAATAAATTAATAGACCCATAACTAGGCAATGATTATTGCTGTCATTCTTGTATTTTTTTTTGTTTGTTTTGTTTAGTTTTGCTTTGTTTTGTTTTTTTAATATTCTACTCCAGGAGTTTCAGACCATGGAATAAGATTAAAGGTTCTACTTTAAGCTGCTTTATCCACTGGCTAAATAATTAAAAAAAAAAAAAAAAAACCTTAATAAGGGTCAGCCTAGTATTTCAATCAAATGATGTATAAATTCTTCGTTTTTGGCCAGAACTGTGTGCAAGATATGACATCTCTGCACTTATAAGGCAATTAAGAAATCAATGATTGTATAAAAAGGTCTCCCAGTGACAGTTAACCTCACAGCTGCATCAAACTTTCAAAGAGATTCAAAGCAACTGTGTTTAGGAGAGGCTGCATATAAGTCCTCTCAATTCTTAAGAACAGATCTGAGTTATTGAGGCACTGTGCTTTTCACATGTCAGTAGTGGGAACAAGAAATAAGTAGTCTGGACTTTAGTAATACCAGAGAACACTTTCCTTCTCTGTCTCTTCATTTCTACCTTTAACAATTTGAGAGGTGAAAAAAGAAAAATGTGAGAGCAAAGAAAATGTTCTTATGAATCTTTTGAAAAATGTGTCCTTAAAAGCCTGGTGATACATACTCGACTTAAGCTTTGAGTGATCAAAGAGACTCTTATAATATTTTCTCTTAACAATTTTTATTTAGATACGTTAAGAACCCACTATAGAACTACTGTTTTGGGACAAATTTTAAAGTATGTCTGTCTACAAGTTTAATGTCTGTTTAAACTAGGAATAGAGTCAGTGGATTGTATTTGTTCTTTCACTGCTCCAAACCAAAACGCACCTCTAAATTCACAGAAGTTGTCAACGTTCCTCTTCTGATCAACAAGAGAAAGCAACAAAATTAATATATTAAATTTCAGCACCTGCTGTATTCCTGATAGTACTTCACAAGTTCTCAGAGGTAGTGTTCTGGTTTATCTATGGAGGCAGCTAAGATTCTCAAAGTCATTCACTCATTCTTGCTCTAGAGAGATAGGGGAGACAATTGGAAATGAAAGTGAAATCTGTGAGTTGAGATAAGGACAGATTCAGATGAAAGAAAATGGGGGGGTTGGAAGGGAAAAAAAAAAAAAAAAAGGAAGAAAAGAAAAAGAATTTACAAAACCACAGATGCACAATGCAATGGCATACCACCAGCTGACTAATGTCCAGCTATTCTCCAAGAAGCAGCTTCCTCAGACAACTTCTCCAGTTTCATTGTTCAGCATGCCAGTATGTGGTGTGAGATAATCATTTGGCTGATGAGCCAAATGAGCAAACAGCAAACTCTACAAGTGAAGACTCCCTTGGGTGTAAAGGAGTGTTTAAATTATGTCTAATGGCAATTTAGAAGCTCAGTCATAAACCTGAATCCTGACTCTCTTTGATGCTGAGTGCTCATGTAATCATGCTAAACCCTCAGTGGCTATATATTTATGGCTGGCTAACCCATAGAAGAGTTCATGATCCATGTGTGGCAGAGACAGGAGAGTGACTTGCTTTAACACGTATATTTCTGCAAGTACATAAGATGGATAGACTGCCCCATGTTCACTATTTGAAACAGTAATCTCATCATTGGTTCTCCAACCCAGAAGCAGACCCTGTGTGAGGTCAACCATTACAGGAGTACTCATGGGAGTTTTCATGTTCAGTGTAAAACTGAGTGCAACAGTGAGGAAGAGTCCACTGGGCATACTGTTCAAGAGAAGCATAGGTACAACTGAACAGGTGAGGGAGAGCATGCATTTGAATTGATAAACTTTTCAGGTACATTCTGAGGTGCAGATGGCAAAGATGACATCATCAGACTTGCCCTACTACAGAGATCAGAGTAGACACTTATGAAATACCTCTGCAACTGACTTAGATTTGCTTATGAAGATTTTCACATGCATTAGATAGAATTGCAAATTACTTCCTTGATTTTTACTCCCTTGCAGAGTAAGCTTTCATCTCTGTTTTTCTGTCAGTAAGAAAAGTAAATATCTGCATAAAAACTCTTTGTCTGACACGTTTTCATTCCAGCTGAAAATACTTGGATCCTTAGCATCTGGAAAGTAGACTTATACCTATAATTTGTAACTCTGATTTTCACTGCATTTCACTTCTTTCAGTCAAATGCCATCTACATTACTTCTAATTACATTTTTACTGCCACTACTTTGTGTTTTGATGCTGCAAACATTGCTCCTTTTTTTCCTTCAAGTTAAACGATTTTTGAAGCAGCACATTTCCTACGCAAGTATCTGAGGAGAAATGTCTGATCATTTGTAATCTCTGTCTATTTCTATGCTATCATCTGAAAGGCAATATGACCTTACCTTCTATATGTTTTGTTTTCCTCTGCACTTAAGGTTGTATATTTTAAGCTCCATGTCTATATTTTGTGCATCTGCAAAGATCCCTCTGTGTGTTAATGTACACATTGTTCATAACTAAAACATCAACTGTGGGCTCTCAAAAGTGTTTCTTTTGTACATGTCACAGAAAAAATGGCAGGGGGGTTGTACTAGATGATCTCTAGAGGTCCCTTTCATCCCCTACAATTCCATGATTCTGTGATTCTGTGGTATTTAGCAAATTAATTTTCTCCCCTAGCTCATTGCCACTGTTCTGTTTTTAGGTGCATCTCCCTACATTTTACTGTTTCCCGTATCCTCCTTTCCTGGGGCATGGGCCCATGAGTTCCCCACCCCATTAGTCATGGAACTGGAGAAAACAGGGCCTGAACATTTTACAATATGTTTCTTATTTTTCTCTGTTGTGAAGAAGATTTAAGAAATCAAAGTGAGCTCCAGTCGAGAACTGTAATCTGTTAGAAAGATACAGTACGATTATCCAAAGCTATATCTTTGTTTAAGCAGGAAATTAATTTACAGTGTTAAAAGTTCCTTTATTCTGAATACCAGAAGAAAGTAGGAAAGAATGTTTTTGAATAAACGGATTACATACTTCATACAGATATCCATAATCTAATCTGTAAATATATTAATGAAAGATACTAAACTGAAAAAAACTATTAGAGCTATGATCAGCTGGGTTATTTATCTTTTCCTTCGTTCATCCTTGCTGACTGCTTTCTTTGTATCATCACTATGATTTGGAAGTAAGTGCAAAACTGACATTATTATTTATCTATTTCTAGATCTAAAATAAAATGTAGTAGTCTGGAAGAACTAAAATCTTTTCAAATAAAAAATATCAACCATTAGAATTTGTTTCCTTCTGAAAAGCAAGGAAAAATCTTGAATCCATTAAAATAAATGTAAATTTTGGAATCAACTTTATCTGATCCATGTCCATACCTAACATTCTCCAATCTCTGCATCTTTCATCACTTTTAGTAGAAAAAGTAGAAATATATTAGTAGAAAAAGTAGAAATATATATATTAATATATATTATATTAATATAACTATATATATATAAATAGCTTTTACATTTCGTGGTACCTGCTTGCAAGAGTTTCAAATTCAGTGACAAGATTTATGAGAAACATAATATATTCAGGAAAAACAAAACAAAAAAAAAAGGATTAAATGGATTCTTGATAACTAAATATGAGTATAGTAGACTTCTTAGCCTGGAAAGGAAAGATTTTGGAAGGTACAATCAAATTCTATAAAAACATGAGAAGACAATATAATTCATGGTTCACTGTCTTCTCTATTAAAAGAATCAAGAAAAGAAGCTAGTAGGAGTATGCAAACAAGTAAAAGGAGGGTTTTTCACAAATTAGGTAGCAGTAGCCTTTACAAACTTGTTGCCAGAGCATGTCATAGATACAAACTGTGAATTCAGATGCTTGGTCTGTTTCCAGCCATCTCCATCTGCTGATGCCCACAGGTGGAAATAAAACGCTAGGCTAGATGCAGTTGAAATCTGAATCTGAATGGGTGTTCTTGGATTCTGTTTGATGACACAATACTAAAAATAATCATTAATCTCATGATACACCTAATCTGATTTATACCTAACTTCATTCTAATTCAGAAGAGTATTCCTCAAATTATCAAGTAATTGTTTGCAACTTGTTGTAATGATCTGAGTGGAGTCAGGAGAACAAGCCTTTCTGAACATTCATTCTTTCCAAATCTCTATCTGGAAAAAAAAAAAAAAGGGGGGGAATAAAACAATGCAATACTTCATTCCTTCACTAAAAGCAACATAATCAAGTTTAGATTCCTGACTTAAGAAATACAAATGCTTAATTAATATCGCATCTAAAAAAGCTACTTGATGATCTCCAGTATTATTTACTCTATAAGAAATACTCATTTCCTTCTCGATTTGCATAGTTGAAATTTTGGTTGCTATATTTCTTTTTATTGTGTTATTAGACGTTATGGTATTCTCCTCCTTCAATTGTAAGTGCCACAATCAAGTCACTTTACCCTGCTTTTGCTCTTTATCAGAAAACAGATAAAGCTGAAGTGCATCTGATTGCAAAATAGTTCATTTGAGCTGCCAGATGAAAACATGTTAGCATCTCAGCCAAGCATGCTGCCAAAACTACCTTCCATTCTGCCCTGGCTAGTTCAAGTTTTGCATCCAATCTAACTGCTCTAAACCTTTTTTATTTCAATTCTACACCTATCTGATTAAAATCTCTGGTTTAAATATCATTTAAAATGGTTCCAGTGATTTCACTTGCATTTATATCCTGCATAACCAAGTCTGTGTCTAATCTTCCTTTTTTCCTTATTATTCCATTAGTATGCTACCTTCATTTTAACACATTTTATTTATAAAATTTTATCTCTTATTTTCTGTTCATCTTTACCTTTAGTTCTTCTGAGAATACAGTTATTACAGGATTCTTGATGATAAGGGAAATATTTCAAATTAGAAAAATGTGTGAAAGCAATATTAATTTGATAGATCTCTAATTATTTTGAATAGGATTTAAATTCTAAAAAGGGAGCAAGAAACAAGAAATAGCTTCATCTTACTACTACAAGAGCTTCATCTTATTACTACAAGGCACCTGTCTAATTAAATAAAGTGTTAATTGTGTTAGTTAACCTGTTTCTGAGTTGAGAAAATTCTACAAAATAAGGCATACCTAGACTGTGCTGCAGACATTTGCTGTCAGCAGACATATGGCAGTTCTGGAGTTCATTTCTGTTTCTGTTGGATTTCTTATCCTCTTCCCCTTCTGTGGGAATACAAGAAAGACTATTTGGAGCAGAAGCTGTGGAGCAAGATAAACACACCTTTCCGTTCTTCTTCTCCCCTCTCCTCCCTCCCCATCCCTTCCTCTCCCCCTCTGCCTCCCCAGAATTCTAACACATTTTATTATCAGTAAAATTGTAATATACTTCTTAAGTTACATAATAATTCATTTAAAAAGCTGTTTCATTTCAAGATTTGTCAGTAAGAGATAATAATCAGTATGTATATAGTATAAAAACATAGCTCTTCATCAGAGAATTAAGACTCTCAAGAAATTCTTTGAATCAGATAGTGAAACACATTTTCACTTTGTAATGTTATGACAGGATAAGAACACTATTTAATGCTTATCAGGATAATTTATTACTAAAGTAAGCTAAAAGTAGTAAAAGTTGAAAAGATTTTGCTTATTTATATAGAGATTATTAGTATTTGACATGGATGTCATTTTCATCGTTATGTAGTTAGAAAATAGTATTTTTTAGGTTTCATTGATTCATTAAATTGTTAGCTGTTGTCAGTGAGTCAATTAATATATCCTGAGTTTCCTGACAACGGAGCAGTACTCTTTAGTAAGACTTAACAATGAAAACACACAAATAATTCTCCTGTTCTCATAATTTTAAACATTCTCATACTTCATAATAAGAATTTGTATGGTATTTTTGTCTAAAAAAACAGATAAATTACGTAATTTAAGTCAAACAGCTTACAGCTCAACAACACAATATTTAATATGTAAAATTATGATTGGAATAATATGTAAAAAGTTTTCCCGAATGATGAGTCTTCTAAAAATAAGTGTAATGTTATTAAATTCTAATGTGTCATATTAGAATCTCCTATAATGATAAGAATAATGAAAAAAATTACTAGAGGTTGCTGACATTAGGTACAAGTATTAGCAGGGTCTGTTGTGATAGAACAAGGGCAAATGGTTTCAAATTAAACAAAAAGAGATTTAGATTGAATATAAGGATGAACTTTCTACAAATAAGGGTGGTGAGACACTGGTGCATGTTGCCCTGAGAGGTGGTGGAAGCCCAGCTGCTGGAGATATTCAAGATCAGGCTGGATGAGCCTCTGAGCAACCTGATACAGTGTTAGTTTTCCTTGTTTGAGCTAGATGACCTTAAAGGTCCTTGTACAACTCAAATGAGTCAATGAGACTATGATTAAGCTGATACTAAAGCACAAGTACCCAAAACTATATACTAGTAAGTTATTGTACAGAATGTGTAATTCTTCTGGTTATATTTTGAAGAGGTGCAAAAGCTTCTTAAATTTGAATATATTTTCACCATCATTTCTTTGATGTCTTAAGATGCAGTAAAGTGCTGAGTAAAAGTTATATATGTATATTCCTGATAATCACGTCTCAATTGCACTGGAAACAAGATGAAAACTTGAAAACTTAATCAGACCTTTCTGACAACTTCTTGAAATGAAATAATTTATTCATCATCTCACCTTTTCCAGTTGCAAGGGCAGTAATTTGTGTATATTAAATAATAACTTCAAAAGAATGCTTATTTTAAACAAGAAAAAATAAATCTCCTTCCTGCTTGCAGATCTTCCAAGCCTTACTTCTATGTACATATATGCATGCAGACATACAAACTGATGAATACAGAACTACTGCTCAATAGTTACAATTACTACAGTGATGTGCCCCTCATTACAACGCAAAAGCATCACTGAATTATTTGTGATAACATCTGATAAATAGTCATTACAAAATTAAATGCAGAACACTCTCATCAGACCTTCACTAGCATTGATTTAACACATTTAATATATTGAATGATACTTCAGATTTGCCATATTGTGTTACACTTGGTTATGTGGTATAAAATTTCAGTAACAAGAAAATATTCATCTCTCTGTGTAGTGTATCAGTAGAGGGGAAGAGAGAACCTCCTGCTAACACACCATTCTAAGTGTAGAAAAATACCATTATAGATGCTCGGAAGAGAAGAATCCACACATTTCCCTCTGGAAAGGGAAAAATAGCTTGTCCTCACTACCACTTGAAAGGAAAAGAAAATGTGCCTGGACAGGTTTTTGTGTCCAGAAATTTATGTAGCACTGTGTTTGCATTATTCTCCATGTTTCAGATTTGTTTAGCATAGTTGAAACCATGTATGCACACATTTGCAGTCTTCTCTGCAAAGTCACATCATCTTATTCTCATGTCTGAACGTATGATACTCCTAGAACCACAGAATGGTTTGGGTTAGAAGGGACCTCAAAGCCTAACCAACCCCAAACCCACTGCTCTGGTCAGGGATGATCCCCACCAGCTCAGGCTGCCCAGGTCCCTATTCAACCTGGTCTTGAGTGTCTCCAGGGATAGGTCACCACTGCGTCTTTTTCTGGGCAGCCTGTGCTAGAGCCTTACCATCCTCTGAGATGAGAACTTCCTCCTAACATCTAACCTAAATTGTTCAGTTTAAAACCATTCCCCCTTGTCCTGTCACTATCAGACAGATTCAGTCCCCTTCCTACTTACTTACTGGGAGGCCACAGTGGTCCCAGAGCCCTCTCTTCTCCAGACTGAACAAGCCCAACTCCTTCCTTCCTAGCAGAGTTGACTTTGGATCATCATCATGGCCCAGATATAGAACAATGGGAAAAAAAAAGAATTCAAAGTATACCTGCTGATGAAGACAAGGTCTTTGCAATATTACCACCAAGATCCAAACATAATACATCATAGAGCTGTATTAATCATTTTGATTTGTAGTAATGCTAAGTAAATTAAAGTAAGAGGAAAAAAAAAGTCCAAATAAATATCACAAAGAGAAAAGTGAGAAAAGTAGATTTGGCAAGCAAACAGGACATTGTTTCTCAATTTCAATTACTTAAATACTACTGCTTCATATTATTATGCATATCTCCTTGCTTTACTTTTGATTTCCTTCCTCTGTAAACTACCTTTCTTTTTCCCAGAAGAATGCTAAGAAATTTCCTAGAGGTTTAAAAAGCCAATAAAGTCAATGATCTTCAGCTTTTACTCTTTAATCCTTGTAAGTAATTTTCTTTAGAAAGATTTACAAGATAAAGTCAGCAGCAATTAAGTTCCCAGGCATTTCCTTTTTCCAAGTGGTCCACACCATGCTTATCCTGCTGGAAGTGGTTAAGTGCATCATAGCAGAAAATCTTTGAGTATCAACACTTCTGTGTTTAGGGCAAAAATTTTTCTGAGACAAGCTGTTTTGTTTTTGTAAGGAGAAAGATTCAGGAAGAAATTCCTTATTATGTATTATGTATTCTTATTAAGAAAGAAGTAGGACTTTTCCCAAATGACATCTGTTTTTTGTTGCTGAGCAATTTTAAATATCTCAATATATCTTGATATGACTAATGATCTTCAGAAGATTTATAAAAAAGAATATGTTGTTTTATTACCCTGATCTCCATTTTATGAAGTAGGTATCTGCTGTAGCTGTACATGAATGTGCATATCCTTTGACATGAAGGTCATGGCAAGAATTTGAAACTTAAAAAATACACACAAGAAACAAGATTGAAAATAAAACCTTCCAGTTGAAATAGCTGTTCAGACACTCAAAACAAATAGTAAATCACATTCATTTACTAGTTCCTAGCGATGTTTGTATCAGAAAGAATATTTAGGTAGGAACTCATGCTGAAAATTTCTTACCCACTGGGACTCCCATTGAGATCACATACATGCAATCAGAAAAATGCATGAGCATGTCAAGATAAATTACACAGGAATCTGAATAAGCAATTAACAGTTTGATTTGATTTGCTCAATTTAGGAAACAAAAGTATCAGAGTACAACTTATGACATGAGAAAATCACTGATTCTCAGGAGGGAGACAAAAGGCAAAGCCAGAGAAAATATAAAAGGCTGCAATCCCCTACATAGATTCGTATGATTAGGTACTTTTTCAAAGCTCTTATTAACACAGTGAAAACATTTTGTCAAAGCTGAAGAAGTGTAGCCAACCAATCAAATTTTGTTTTCTCTAACATTCAATGAGGATATGCAAACTGCATCTGATGACGTATCTCACTCGTATTCTTACTAAACATTAGGATACAAAAATAGAAAAAGGCCTTTTCTTTCAAAGGAGATATCAAATTCACAACCAAATTACAGGCCACTCATAAAAACCAACTGTTTTTCTCTCATTCTAGCAGACAGATCGTTAATCTTTGCCTTTTTGGTTAGTATTGGTAAATGAAAATCTTGAAACTTTTTATTCGGTACTCATTACAAAATAGCATATATGCATCCAAACCCTTTGCATTTTCCCAACAGTAGTTAGGAAGTGCTAATGAGAAGCAAAATATCATTTAGGAGAAATACGTTATTAACCTCTCTTGTTCAGTGCGGAGCCATACTGAAAACTGGGGCACAATGTGCTAAAATATATATTTTTCCACATAACTCCATTATCTTCATTGACTATGTGATTCCAAGACCTGTTTCTACTGCTTTTCTATAGCAGTAAAAGTGTCAAAAGAATTTTCATAAAGTGATTGACTTTGAATAAGTTCTCTCTCTTCTAACTTATTGTAAATGCCCCATTCAATTTCCCTGCATGATGTAAAGTTTTGGTAACCTATCTAGTTAGGTACACCTTAGAGAAAACAGAAGGGGGCTATGGTCCAATTACTATTTTAATTTAAAACTAAATTCAAAGATGGCATCATGAAAAGTGTTCCAGTATCACACGGGGACTGTATTCCCCTTTTGGGATAGTTCCATTTTCAGTGGGGCAAGAAGTAGGTCAGTTGTCCTTAAACTTTTTACTGAAGAAATACGTCTGGTTTTCCCTCTTTTTAATGCAACATCCACTGTTAGTCCTTTGATCGTCTGTGAAGTAGGCAGAACATAAAATATGCCTTGGCATTATTTTAGTACCTGAAAAATTAATACACTAGAAAACCTAAACTAGAGAATCTTTGACAATTACGAGCTTTAAAGCCTCATTAACCAGTTCCAACTTTGCATTTGATACTTAAGTTTCTCTTGGGAGTAACAGGATAGAGAAAGGAACATTTTAAACCACCAGCAGTTTTCTACATTAAAGAAGAAAGAACCCAAACCTTCTGAAAAGTGACCTCATTAAATTTTTGCTCACATACATTGGATTTGGTTCATTCTGTCTCTCCTCAATCTTACTTAATCATATTCTGTAGGGAGAATAAGAGTTCACTTCTAGTCATGATCACAGTTTATTCTTCTGCCTCCTAAATAAAAGATGTGACCTTTCATCAGTTTTGTGCTTTTCTTGTGTTTGCTGACTCATAACCTGTACGATGTAAAAGCCTTATCTTTTCTGCATTACTAGTCACACAGATGCATTGTTTTCGTGCCACAGTTTGAAATCCTGACCTTTGTGCTATTAAAATCTTGCTCCTGACACTACAGTTATGGTTATTAAAACATGTCCTGTTCACTTGCACATTTGTCTATGTCTGCAACTCAACTGCTTTGATGATTGATGCAACATTCAAATTACATTTTTCTGTAGAAACCATCAAATCTTTTTCTGACGAATGTTTAAGTTTGAAGGCTTTTTGACTCCTCCAGAAACTTATCCAATAACATTGCCTTACACAAATGGGAAACAAATGTCTAAGGCTGATCTTCAGACGAAATAAATTGTTCCAAGTTTCATGACAGAATGCCCAAATTTGCTGAAATTATATTCAGGATACTCTCAGAGTGAAAAGGGGAAGAAACAGCAGTAAAATAGGAGAATGACATTATATTACAGTGAATCTCTCACTTGAACTGTGCAGAAATCAGTGTTCTCCTACTAACATTTTGGCTTATTTCTAGCTACTTCTTCTTCCAACATTGCAAATGAAAATTTTGCAGAACTTGTATAATCACATTATATGTTTGCTTTTTCCAAATCTGTATATTTAGGTGGAAAGCTGCATCCTAAAATCCGACTGATTTTCAGTGCCAACAATTTTACTTCCAGTACACTAAAATTTGTATTTGTTCTAGATAAATGAATCAGAAATAGTAATTAAAAAGAAAAAAGAGCTAATCTGCATATAACTTATTTTCTGCAATTAAACACTTTCTGTGCATTAACTACATAACTGTAGGATAGAAATATGACAAAGCTGCTATACCTTCCCAGATTTTTAATAGAATAATCAGTGAGAAAGAGGTCCCAATTTTGACTGCTATTTTAACATTCACAATGTTACCGATTAATCTACTGAGACTATAAAATCACAGTTACTGAAAAATTTTTTTACTTACACTTTCATAATTATCTCACTACCAAAAGCAAGTCAGATTGCAACAAAACAGGACTGGATGGTATTAATCCTTGAGCTATGCACTCTGGAAAAATTTAAAAGTGGAACTGGAGAACTTCCACCTGACTGCATCTGTATTGCATACAGGCATGGTGCTAACTCACCTATGAAACCAGTATCTAAACAAGGGGATCTGCTAACATCATAAGTCAAGTCAATAAGCAGGCAGACGAAGGGCATAAAGTAGACACAATCTGCTTTCAAAAATGCTTGACAAATCACCAGAAAACTGAGGTACCATGGATAAAAAAAAACTTGCTTTCTTTGTAGGTGATATATTTATTTTTCATAAAGAGGAAATTGCTTAAAGTATATGGAGGAGTCTTTATGATCTAATTTCATAATATGGATGAGTTAGTGGCTGGATTCATTTTGACTCTGGTTTATTCGGTATCTATATAAAAAACATGGACAAGTCAGTATATGATGTAATTGCCATGACTGCACATGGTAACTCTTCCAGTAAGTGAAATGCCAGAAAATGTGAGAAATGGCAGAAGCAGCTCACAGAATTGAGCAGGGCAAAGAAGCTGCAGAACAGATGAATGTAAGGCAACATGTCATAAAAACAATCTAAACCATGTCTATGTGATGCTATATGCACAACTGGCAATCTCAGCTCTCGAAAGAGATTTGGTGTAATTGCTGTCAGTATTCTGAAATCATCTGCTTAGTGTTCAGTGGCAGCCAAAAGAGACAATAAAATGTTGGGTATCACAAGGATGGGTATAGAGAACAAGCAGATAGTCATTTTTTTTGCTACATAAAGCCTTGATGCACTGTCTTCTTGAACAGCTCAAATAATTTTTGTTATGTTACTCAAAGTCTTGTATTTTGACAAGGAAAGGAAAGGAAACGTGCCACACAGAAGAACAGAATTGCTTTTCCGGGTATTGTTTTAATAGTCTCACAGTCTGAATTTTCTAATTGTCGTATATTAGCCTAATAGATAATACAACTTCTGTTAAAATTTCTAGACAAATATCCCTTCCTACCATTGTTCTGGGCTTATCCTTCCCTTGCTATTTTGAATGATTAAGTCAATGGTTTCAGTCTTCTTTCTGGACAAAAAGGATGTGGGGAGAGTCCACAGCATGCCACCAGCTTACTGAGGTTTTCAGTGAAAGGTGTGTGATGCTGATGGAGTTTTCTTCCTCCTCTAGCTTGAGTCTCCTTGAGGCTATCTGAATGTATAGTCTGGATCTCTTCACATTGCTTCTCAATGTCCACATACTAACAGGTGCTGTTTTTGCCATAGAAACTTCCAGATGTCAGAACTTTGTTCCCAGCAGCACTCACAAAACTGAAGTTCAGACATATTAGCTCTTGAGATCCTGCACTTGCAATTTAGTTCAAAGCTTGTAGCTATCTGCAAACAGTGGAGCAAGTTGTATCTACCAGGCTACAGAAGCAACAAAATAAAACTTGAAAATGTACAGTGACAGACAATCAATCAAGCAAGAATATGGAGCAATTAGCTTAAGAGGACAGAAGAAAACGCTTCTGAAATTTGGAGCGTGCTTACATGACTTGGATTTATACAATTGTTAATGTGACATAGAAGGAGACTGTGGATCTGCTGTAATATATTGTGGAGCACTAGACCCTTTTGGAACTAGTAAGTGAAGCAGGGGAAGACTTCTGAAACTTCTCTCTACAGGGTTTTATAGAAGTAAGCTATATCAGCAGGTTCAAAATGAGCTTTGGCAAGGTTATATAAAATAAGGTCATAAATTGATAGTAAAAGAACTGGAAATTATGAGTAACTTCTCACACTCGACTAAATAAATTCAGGTGCTAAAGGATTTCACAGAGAATGAATGGCAAACTGAAAGGAATTATTTTTTCATGTTGTTCTAAAGCACCATCTTCTGTAGCTACTGTAAGAAGAGGAAACACGGACTTAAACACCTACTTTTTCCAAATATGGCAATATTTGTAATGTAATATATCCTTTTTTGTTGTTTGAATGTTTTCTATTTGAGGATGACTTAATGTATCAGAAGGCACTACTAGTAAAAAACTAAGATATTTTAATACAATTTTGTGGTATACACTACATGTGGTTTTTCACAGACACTCCATCAAAAGGCTGAAGTCAGTGTATCAAGTCTTTATGTAGCAACAAAATGACACCATCTGTCTAGTTCTCAATACCCATCCTGGTGATACCCAACATTTTGTTGGGCTCTTCTGGCTGCCACTAAACACTAAGCAGATTTCAGAAAAGTGATAGCAATTATACCAAATCTCTTCCAGAGCTGAGATTGCCAGCTGTGCACGTAGCATCACATAGACATGGTTTAGATTGTTTTTATTATATGTTCTTACATCATGTACTGATATGAACTGCTAAGAAAATACAGACTTTAAGGTAAAGAACACAATACTTAAGAAATCGGTTAAAAGTTATTCCCAATAAGAATACTGGGAAAATTAAACATTTAATTGTGATTCTTCAAGTTTAAAATCGTGATGTAAAAATCATGGATGTTCTAAATTTGACAGCCCCTATTTCACCTTTCCACGGCCCTGCTCCCAGTTTCATTCTTTGAGGGAGACTGAAGTTTCTGTTCCAGTCCTCAAATGCAACCTTCCTATGATTTTTCTTACTTGAAAAAGATGAAATATAATCATTAATGGAAGATCAGCAGAATGCATCACCTCCTCCCACCCACAGAAAGAAGCTCATCAGGACATTCTCTTGGCCTAAGGGTTTGGCCCAGAATGGAAGTTAAGAAGGCCACCTTCATGCTATCCATTTGAAACACATCTGTTTCCACTGGATGTTTGGAAGTAGGTTAGTGTGGTCTTCTTATGCTTTCATTCAGTTTGCTGAAGATATTGCTCAGGCTCTATTTCCTTATTTAGAAGGGTCTATATCTAAAATGCACTAATTTTTTCTCTAGGAATAAAATAATATTTACTTTCACTAATTTAATGTGTCATTGCATGAAGGGAACTATTTCTTAATTTAAGTTCCACTATTAATTTAAAGCCCAACATACCCTCATCTAATACATTATATGCCAATATTATTACATTTTTCCTTGAAAAGGATTTTAAATCAGTTCTCAAACATATTTTCAAAATAAATGGATAACACTTTTAACATAATGTCTTCAGTTTTCAATACCTTTTGCACCCAGGTTTCTTTTTTTTTTGTGAAATTCTGCAAGCATGGATGGGTTTTATAGACTATTCCAATGTTTCTTCAGTGCTTGATGCTGTATTTCAGTATTTGTTCTCTAAAACACAGAACAAAACTTTTCACCAGTAATCAAGGTAGACCAAATGCCAAGGAAGGATGAAAAATGGATCTATTCAAGAATATGATTAATCACACTTACTTATCCAGCAAGTCATTGAGAAGATAAAAATGTAATGAGAAAAGATTGGTGTTGGATGAACAGCAAGCAACTTAGTTCCTTACTCAATTTTTTATTAAGTCTTTCTTCTTTCTTCTATTTTTTTTTAAGATGTGGCAAGCATTATGTTGAAAACAACATTGGTAAAATGTAATACTAGTAAAATGTTGTTTTACCAGTATTCATTTATACTGCAAGGACCTTAACCTTTCAAAGACTGTAGGATGCATTCAGTTTTATATGTGCAGTAAGACTCAAATGTAATGATTTAATAAGAATATAAAATGAAGAAGGAGTAGGAATATTTTTATGAATATAGTTATGCTACAAGAAAAAACAGCCAGCACTGAGATAAGAAGGCAAGAGTAATAAGATTCTAAATGTTTCAAAATAATTATGAAAATACTAATAAACGTGGTCTTTTCATAGTTAAAACTCTTTAAAGTTACATGTTTATGAACATATAAATACATAAAAAAGAAACTGCATCAAGACCGAGCACATAAGCAAGCTTTGTTAGAGTTCTTTGGCAAACAAAGCAGTCTAATGAGTGCCAGAAATAATGAGGCCTGGATTCCTATAGATTTCTGTCTCATGGTTGATCTCTGAACCCTGGCTGATGACTTCCTTGCTACAGGGAGATATTAAAGAGCTTTGCTGCTGTGAATTCATTCTAATTGTATGAAGAGTGAACTCCTGCCACAGATTTTGCTTATTTGGGCACATATGTAACATCACACAGGATTATCTGTCTTGGGCCACTTCTGTACCCAAACTTATCAAAGCTTAATATCACTGAGATTTTTGCATGTTTCTGACAGCCTCCATGAAATAAATGAATGAGTTTAAGGGTTTGGTGGTAGATAGCTGAAGGATAGATAGAGCTGCTTTTCTACCCCTGCACATGAATATCCTCATCAGAACAAAGCAAAACCATATCAGCTCCTTACATTGCTTTTCTTTAAATGTTTACCTATGCCATATAAATCAATCCATCCTGCACAGCTTGCACTGTCAGCCTAATGTGCTCCTGTTTTTCCCATTAGGAGCAAGTAATATATCATTGACTGTTCTTGTAAAGTCGTGGAACAATTTAGATTTCATTGTCTAGCACATTTCTCCAAAACTTTAAAATGTACTTTTGTTCATGTAGAATGAGGACTGAAAATTATGTTAGCAGTTAAAGGAAGGATGTTCAAAAGTACAAAGCAATCACTGGGCTTTCTGGAATTGCTACTTCTGAAAAATGAACTGTTTAAATGGAGTATGTTAACCATAAGTAGGAAATACTCAACAATGCTTTCCCCTCAAATTCACATGCATTACCATTTGATGAGTAATTATTCAGCTACAAAACAATTTTTCTATACAGTCACCTGCATATTCACCAGTAGTAGATGAGAGCCTCTGTATATTGTGCTTGTAAAAATTTGCACCACTGGAGGTGACAGCCATCTACAATGTGGCTTCTTTTTCATGTCGCTCTTGCCACTGATGAAACACAACACCCACTGTCTCACTGTGCCCATATCCATTGTTCGGTCTTTAGAAATATTCAGCAAGGGCAGATGAATATCAGTAGAGGCAATTTTTTTCCACATGAAGGAAACCAGTGACATATCTTTGTTCCATATACACTTCTGTGTCAGATGCCACTCTGTCAAACTGCATCTTTGCTGTTATCTGTAACGTGGCAACAAAATGTGATGGAATATTGGAGGGAAGGCTCAGCATCTACTGTCATATCACTAACATCCACCTCTGATGTCATGGGCAAAATATCAAAGCAGGAGGCATTACTTTTGGAGCAGTCCTTTTAATTGTCTTCAGTTCAGTGCTTGTTCAGACACTGACTCCCAATCTGCACTCATTTCCAGCTACATCTTTCAGCTAATACCTTGATATAAAGCTAACCATTTGAAGAATTTTCAAAATTTAATTGATTAGGTATTCCATATCTGTGACAAAACTGAACTAGGTTTTACACTGAAGAGATTATGATTGTTTTTCTATAACTTAACAAAATGCAGCATTGTTAATTTTCTGCAGGGTAGGCAGTTTAGAATCTTGCAAACAACCATACTTCACAGGCAGATTAGATAAATAAACATAAAGGGAAAGAAGAAAGACAAGTGAAAATGTTTATTTTTTCCTTCTCTCAATGACAGCCAAATGTTAAGTGCCAATTTGTGTTGTTAGTTTTTTTTAGATCTGGTTTTCTTTCATCATTCTAGTGTGAGATCTTTTGAGTAATTACATATGAATTTTATGATATGGTTTTAATTTTCATACACTGGGTGTCTATTTTTTTTTAATTATGATTTGTTCTAATTGAATCAGAAACCACGAATCTACTCTTCAAAATAACCTCTCTCTTTGCAGATTGATAATTATAACCCTCAGGTTTATCATGAAGTCTAAGTGATGTTATAAAAATGCAAAACTAATCATTTTTAAAGAAGTGTGTTATTCAAATTCATTACTTTGAAATTCTCAAAATCTTTCCTCCATCTGAATGAAAAAGTAGAATTAGGGATGGAGAGGAGAGTCTTAAGCACTGTGAACTCCATTTACTATCCAAAATATAACAGATAAAAAAACCCAAGGTATCACAAGAAAGCAAAATGAACCATCACATTTTACCTTAAATTCAACTTTGGATTTTATGTAGCATGGTTTGAGGTAGAGTTTATTTTGTGGATTTAGCAGTGCAGGTACCTAAAAGATAACTTATGACACACGTGCTGAAATATTCAGTTATCGAACACTGATTTTTATGTTGCTTTTTTTTTGTTGTTGTTGTTGTTGTTGTTTTTGTGTGTTTTTGTTTATTTATTTATTTATTTTTTACAGTGTATACTTTTCAACAATCTTGACTTTCTTCAGTGATAACAAGAAGAGGCATAGAGGTGAGGATCAGTGAACACAAGTTTGCTGTGGAATACTTCCCCTTCCTTCAGGAAATCTTACTTGAATCTGAATCAATAGTGTTTATTAGGTGAACTGTCAGATTGTTCAGTCTTTTGCTTTAGGCTGTTAAAACGTGAATGTGTCAAGTTGCTATTTTAGGGCTTTATATCCCTCAGTAAAACTGCTTACTGGAGGTGTCAAAATATTTTTGTGCTATACGAATATACTTCCCTTTTTTTTTTTTTTCCAGTTTGTAAAGGGAGAAAAAATAAAATTTTCTGTTTTAGGTTTCTTTTTTAAATTTTGATAAATCTCAGCACAAAGTAACAGCTTAAAAATAGGTGAGCTATAATACTATGAAAACATAGAACAGCTTCAGGTATTCTCTGATACTCAGGAGATCCATGCAAATGCACATGCACAATGCTACTCGATTTTTTTTACCCCTTTCTAACTTCCTATAAATTAGACTGCTCCTGCAAATCTGTAGGCAGAGGTGTTCAGAGGCAATAATAAAACAAATGCACAAATTCTGCAAGAGATTTTTTTTTCTGCCAGCATTGTTGACAGCTTATTTACATTAAACTATCGATTGCACCAAAGTAATCCCTGAGTAATTCCCTAGCAAACTGCCACACTGCTGGGTTCAGCATTCACACAGCCATTCTTCCCATTCTAGCAATAACTCAAGGCATGCTAGCTCAGAAGTCTCTTCTTCAGAGACAAATTAAGCCTATTTTGGATGGGAGAGAGTAAGAGACTGCACTTCTTCATAACTTTTGCCTAACAATTCAGGGAAATGAGCTGACTTTGGCAATACTAATAGAGGAAACAAGGATGATTTCTCTAGTCCTCCAAAGAGTAAAGGAAATCTTTATCTCATGCGCTGCCTGTATCACTATGACTGCCATTCTATTACATTTTCCTTTTCATTTTACCAGAGCAAAATCCCTGATGGCTCACAGATGACGACCTGGTCTATTTTGCTTCAAGAGATATTGTGACTGACGGAAAAAGGATAAAAAATTAAATGAAAAAAATGCAAAACAACGCAGAACAAAACAAATAAGACTGTAGATCAAGCTGTAGGTGTGAGCCTCCTTTTATGACAGTAGCAGAGAGCAAACATATATCCCTTAATGATTAACTCAGGAATCACAATGGGAACAGTACTATTTAACATCATTTTTTTGTGACATAGATACTGGGATTGAGTTTACCCTCAGCACCTTTTCCAATGACACCTAACTGAGTTGGTTGGTCTACACGATGGAGGGAAGGGATGCCATCCAAAGAGACCTTGATAGTGTTGAGAGAAGGCCAATACAAACAAGAAGTGATTCAATGCACCCATGTGCAAGGTCCTGCACCTGGCTCAGTGCAATCTCAAACATGAATACAGGGTGGGCAACAAGTATATATACCGAATCACTGTGGAGGACTTGGGGATATTTGTGAATGAAAAGCTTAGAATTAACTGCTCACATATGTTTGCAATGCGAAATAAAAACTACTTTTCCTGGTCTGCATCAAAAGAAGCATGGCCAGCAGGTCAAGGGAGGTGACTATCCTCCTCTACTCTTGTGAGACCCTACCAGGATTGCTGCGTTCTAGTCTGGGGACCCCAGTATAAGAGAGACATAAGCCTGTTAAAGACAATCCAGAGGAGTTCCATGAGGGTGATCATACAGTTGGAGCTCCTCTCTTATGAAAGAAGGCTGAGAAAATTGGGGTAATTTAATTTAGAAAAGAGAAAGTAGCCTTCCAGTAATCAAAAAGTGCCTGCAGGAAAGACTGGGTGTTACTTTTTCTCAAGGAGTGTAATGGAAGAAATAAATTCTTCTGCTTTTTTTTTTTTTAAATTGATTATGAAATGCAAGTATTGTAGATGCCAGATGGAATAAGGAAAGACTATGCAGTTCCATTTTCCAACGTTTCCTGGTGCATCAGCAGAACACTTTCCAGGGAGGAAGTTGTATCCTGAGTGTTACTTGCACTCAAGAAGAGGCCTTTTCTGGCGCGTGAATAGATTAAAATTCAATCGACCACTGAATTTTCTGATTTTTGGGAGCAATTAAAAATATTTCTGAGTTCATTTTCAGTTGATCACGCTTTCATTACAACAAATATTGTAAGAATGTTTTGTTCTGTTCTACTTTTATTAAATTTAGAAAGTTAAATGTTTAAGAAGATTAAATATTTTTGAAATTTACCAGAAGACTTACATTAAGTAGATAATAAGAGGTATTTGGCTGACCTGTTTATCAGTGCTACAATCTTTGTTATTGTATAGAATTTTAGTAATGTCATATTGTTTTATCTCACAAAATACTAAAAACTATTTTAAAAGTAGGAATAATTTGAAGGGAGTAACTTAAGTGTCTTCTGAAAACCTACTTTGTCCAACAACTTTACTTGCTACTGCGTGTTTAAGACCATTAATTATTTCTAATACTGTTATTATTTTGCTATTTAAAGCATCACATTGTTCTGAGGACAATTTAGCTAATTTTAGATTTTAAACTGTTCCTGTTCTTGGATGTTATTAAGATACTTAGAACTATGAAATGACGTGAATTAGGAAATTAATTCCTACTTAATCTCCTTTCTATTCTCTAAAATAATGTTAGTAAGATTTTTAACTACAAATAAAATTATTTTCAACCTCCATCAATCAAGTAAACATTTTTAATACAGTACTCTCAACAATAGTTCATAAGTCAGTTCTCTATTACTCATCACATAGCACACATACTGATTGCCTCCTAATTCTTCAATATTTAAAAAAATACACTTTGCCTACTGCTTTAATATTTTTATTTTTTTCCTCTGCAACATGAATTTGCTTTGGGAAAGAACTTATGCTGCCATAAAAGCAGAGGAGTACATTTTCCTCTGGGTAGTCTTTCTATCAGAGAATAATTACAAATGCTCCCTGTAAAACTGTATTTTCTGCAAAAAATACAAAGAGAAATAACTTTAGTGGGAATGTAACCAAGTTTTTTAATGACCGTGTGACACACAAACCTTGAATACTGTCTGAAAGAGACAGCGTGGAAATAGAAGAGAAACAAAGTGATATCTAGAAAGTCATTATGGCTTTTTTTTCCCCTGCATTACTTTTATAAGCACCATGTGTATTATATTTTGTCAACCACTTTTTCACCAAGAATAAATAATTTGTTGAAGAAAGGAAACTATTTCAATGACTAATATACCATTTTGCATTCAAGAAGGCTTAAAAAATCAGCACAGTTTTTATTTTATTTTATTTATTTTTAATTTAATTTTATTTTATTGTTAGAAATAGGTGCAGTACTCTGGCCATAAAGGTAATGGCAACATTTGAACTGTCATTTATGAATTACATGGGAAAGGGTTTTGAAGACTTTCAGCAGGCAACTGGGGCTGCCTGAAACAATGATGCATACATAATTACACTATAATTACTGCTGCCCTTGATGTTGAAAATGATTGTTGCATACAGATTGTTATACTGGCAAGAAGAAAAATTGTTGTCTTCCACAGCTACTGATCCAGCTCTGATGCGAGTCAAATTCTGCACAGAAAAAAAAAAGGAGAAGTAGTGAAAAAGCCATCTCTGAATCTATGTGTTGAGAAGTAGAGGCTTGATTCGCTTCTCCTGTTAGTAGAAACCAAACTGCAACTCTCAGGAAGCTCAATCCATGATAAAAATAAAAGGTCCAAAGGCTGCAGTTGCCTCAGCAACAATTATAAATGAGAGATGAATGCATACAACCAGCCAGACCTAGAGATATAAAGCTTTAATTCTGCTCATTCAAGAGAACATAGTACAAAGGTACTACAAATATTAATGTATTTGTTATCCCTGAAATATATACATATATGTAACTCAGTCTGAAATTTGACTTGGTTATTCTTTTCTAAATGTTCTACTCTTAAAGCCCATGCTTAAACTGAATCAAATTCAGTAGGGCTTGAATATATTCTGAGTTGGCTTTACTGTACTAGAACTCTAGGCTATTTTATGAAAAAAAAAATAAAACCAAGAAAACAGACAAACAAAACACATTAGATTGCTTAGAGCACACTGCTATTAAAATTCCTGCAGTATGGCAAAAAGATCTTCCTTAAAAATTCAGAGTCATAAATGCAAGAACTGTGCTATATATAAAATATATAAAAATGAGAAAATTGTTCCAAATATCTTACTTCTCCGCTATCGTCTCATGTTCTTATAATAATCATTAAGAGAAACAGGTAGACATTTAATTACATTTATTTACACTGAAATAAAACATCCTGACTTGCATTGGAAATAATGCAATAAGCAGGAGCAGGGAAGTGATCATCCACTTGTACTCAGTGCTGATGAGTCCATACCTCAAATACTGCATTCAGTTTTGGGCCCCCCACTGCAAGAAAGCCACTGATGCCCTAGAGCCTTTTCAGAGAACTGCAACAAAGGTGGTGAGGGGTCTGGAGAGCAGGTCTTGTGAGGAGCAGCTGACAGAACTGGGATTTTTTAGTCTGGAGAAGAGCAGGCTTACAGGAGATTTTATTGCTGTCTACAGCTACCTGAAAGATGGTTGTGTCAAGGTGGCAGTTGGCTTCGTCTCCCACATAACTAGTTATAGAACTGGAGAGAATGGCCTCAAGTTGCACCAGAGGAGGTTCAGGTTGGATAGTAGGAAAAATTTCTTCTCCAAAAGAATGGTCAGGTGTTGAAATGGGCTCCCCAGAAGGGTTGAGTCATTGTCCATGGAGGTGTTCAAGAAATGTTTAGGTGTTGTACACATGCTGACATGGTTTAGTGAGGAAATACTGGTGTGCAGTTGGACTAGATGATCTTGAAGGTCTTTTCCAACTTTGGTGATTCTATTATTCTATTACTCTATTACTCTATGCTTCTCTGCTAAAATGAACAATGAAAAAAAAATGTTGCTTCTATTCAGCAAGTATAGAGGAAAAAGTATTCCAAAACTGTGAGCAACAATGAAATCTCCAGGAATTGCAGTTTACTCATCACAGTAGATTAGTATACCAAATGAAAGTTAATTTGCACGCTGAGGAAAAAATCAATATATTTATCCATCAGTCAGATGTCTTTTGTGTTATAATCTTCTGACACATAAGAAAGGGTTGATATTAAAGTAGAAATTTTGATGTTAAATGGAAAATTAAATAACCAGTATTGCATGACAGGACTTAACCTGTCATGAAAATTGCACAAAACCTTGAAAATATTACAGACCACACATACTAAAAAAGTGATAAGTGCAAAATGCATATAAATCAATAGAAGTACAGCTTGAAGCAGGAAGTGAAACTAATATTTTTGATCAAAAATATAGAGAACATTGAGCGAAAAAAGAAACTGCAGATACAATGCAGTTTAAAATTGTGGTTTAACCCAGCAGGTGGCTAAGCACCACACAATCATTCACTCATTCCTCCCCTTCCCAGTGGGATGATGAGGCAGAGAATAGAAAAAATGTTCATCATTGTCTTGTCGTTATCAGGCCAGGCAAAAAAGCCTTTCTCCTTCTTACTTATAAGCTCCTCTAAGCAATAAAAGGTGGCAACAAGATCTCCTAAGAGACTTCTCTGCTCAGGGCTAAACAAGACCAGGTCCTTCAACCTTTCTTCATGAGAGGTTCTCCAGCCCTCTGAGTATCTTTATGGCCCTTTCTTCCTTCTACTACTTCTTCCTACTTCTAGCTATACCTTGTGTGGTTTTTAGATCACTATTTTTTATAGTTTAAGTAAAACAGGTTAAAAATGGCCACTGTCCTAATTGTAGTATTATTTAAATGTTAGAGGAGACAATCAAGTAGGTCTCTCAAATATTTCTAGTGACAAACCATACTTGAAAAAGAAAAATATTAGCTCTGCTATTCATTCCTATTTAATTGTTTACCATACTATAGGCAGAATGATTAATATATTTTCTGCAGTTATTTTGTTACAAATTGATATCTAATGTCTGGAAACAAAATAAAGGTGTAAGAGACAGTACATTCTTTTTTCTGTTCTTTAGATTCACGCAACTGCACTATTAGCAGGGAGGAAGAAAAGTCAGCATGAATTTTAGAAGTAGAAATGTGACATAACACAGAAGATGCACAGAAACACTACAATGTATCTGGAAAAATATCTTACTAGCAGGTAAGCTATTATATAATTTCCCTCTTGTCTATTGCTTAAAGAGGAGAAAGACTATATTTTTTTTTATCTTTTTTTACTTAAGTCATCTATAGAAGGTAGCATTCTAAAAGAATTCAAGCAGATACTGTGCAAAATTATAGAGTAAAATATTTGGTTGATATGAAGATCTATCATGTACTTGAGATCTTTCACATCAAAATCTATTGAGAGATGTGTTCATATGCTTTATTTTTATAGGAACAAATCTTAGATGAAATTTTGTTTGACCATGAGTGAAAATTCTGGAGCAAGAATTCTGGATCATCAATAAAACATACTCCCAACTGTGATATGAAAGGTACCTAAACTACGCTAATTCACAGAGCACATGTAAGTCACAGTGACGTAATTAATAATAAGTCCATCCTTCACCATTTGGATGTTTCATTTTTGCACCTTTCCCCTCTTCTTATCATCATCTTCAAACATTCTTCAAAAGAAATAAATAGAGGTCAACCTGTAATTTCTGAGTAAAAATTTAAATTAGGCTGTGAAGCTGCAAGTCTATATGAATATGTAAATTGCTCTTCCAGCTTCCCAACAGGATTATAAAAATAGATATTCAATATTTGCCATTAATCAAAAACTTCATATATTTTCAAATGTTTGGACTAATTAAAATAATTTAAAACAATCTAGACACATACTGTTAATAACTGCAAACTCCAACAGCTCCAGTAATTCCATAGGTCAAATTGCTAAAGTTAATTAGGTCATCATATCTGCTTTGATAGTAGTTACCTGATCAGCATGGTTATATCTGTCACTGCTGAAAGCAGATAGAAGACTGTGCCATCCCCTTTGGGCAGCTGGGCTGCCCTCAGCCTGAGCGGGGCTGAGTTGGGTTTTGCAGGCACACCTTGGTCAAGGAAAGACCACCAAAACCACATTCCTCCAGATTTAAGCTCAAGGCAATGCTCATGGATATGATGTTCCCATTCCTCTCTCTCAGGTCTTCTTAGGGGAGATGGAAGCATTGGCTTTAAGCCACAAGGTTGTTGGGGAGTAACTATAACACCAGAAAAAAAGCATAGATACTGGAAAGGTTTGCTGAAGTTGAGTAGTGATTTTAAATGTGTTACTTCTTAAGTTTTCCTATATGGAATAAGAAGGACTATTACAGATTGATAAATTATTATTTGGACTAAAAATATATTCTGAACTTCATAAACGTGTTCCCTGTGATTTGCTAGATCATGATCAGGACACATTTAATAGCACATAAGAAAATGTTGTCATCATTTGGCACAGTTAGTTGGGCTTAAATTAACAAATGTAATTTACCAATCTAGTTGTAATAAAGTAGGGCTAGTCTCTGAGAATGATACTCTGCAACATTAGGCCTTATCTTTCTGAATCCATAAAATGTGCCATCTCATTTATATGGCATTGTCATACATAAGGCATATCTGATTTTTTTCTTGTCTTTGACACAGTGTGATATTTCTTAAAGACTTATTTCCTTATTTATATAAGTTAATATCTGTATAGTTATCAGTGAAACAATCTTAACTCCTTCCAGTCATGTCATGGTTTTGTTCCACTGCCTTTTAGATAACACATGGAATACAAAGAAAATATGTGACACATTACATCTGAACAATACCAATACTTTACCGAAAAATCCTCATGATATTGTCTCTTGGACATCACCTAGCCTTCACATCAATAATGTTGAGCAATAATTCCAAATAACATGGTCTGAACTAGTTTACTGTGAAACAGTTTTTCATTCTTGCTTATATTTGTTTATTTATATTTCTCAATTTTCTTTAAAAAATGTAACCCAAGGGTGATAATTTTTACTAGATGCATAAAACAGACTAAATTACTGCATTCTCACATTTTTGCTGGTATTTTCTGTCCAACATTTGTGTTGTGAATGTCAAGATGTTAAAATGATACTGATGTCTTCAAATTGTACAAAAAAATTAAGCTTGCTTTCTTAGTAGAAAAAATCTACTATTACCCCTGAAAATACTTCTGGTGACAGGCATCCCACATGTTATATGAAAATATATTTATTAATTAAAACTTTCACATTAATTATCTAGCTGTCATTATGATTCATTTATGAAAGGTTGTAAAGGTCTTTCAAAGGTGAATTTAAAATGTCCTGTCAAAAATAAGTTTTATAAAAGGATTCATTTGTAAGAAACAGAACTTGACCAACTCACATGTCATGTTTTTAATCATATGCATAACTGATCTTAGCTAATGTGACTTATGAAAAAATTTCAAAAGATTGCATATGAAGATTTTATGTCATTAAAGATATAGTTATAACCTAATATAATAAAAAGAATAAAAATTATTCGTACTTGAAAGGTGCACCAATTCACATATCTATTAATATGTTGTGTTGGATATGTGACACATTAATAATGTGTCAGATATTACACTGTTCCCCAAAACTTTTCTAAATACTGTAGCCAAGTTTGTTTTCTTGTTATGATAAATCTAAATGCTCTATATTTCTTTTTCACATTGCTCGTATCATTTCCAAATGTCATGAAGTCAAATTCCTGCAATACTTTCTGTTGAATTAGGAGTAAGCAAAGAAGGTGAAGGCTACAACAAGAAGAACTTGTAAAATCAAAAAGAGGCATTCTAAACTCAACACATTATTCCTGAACTTGCATGTCTGTACACAGTCACACAGATATATATCCTTCTGCAATTCATGTGCTGTGAGACCTCTGCCTTGGAAACATGCTTAATGTGTGAGTCAAATGCACCATTTTGCAATGAGTTATGGATATGAAAAATGGATTATGCCCATTATTCCTGATAAAAGCTCCCATGATATGTCTTTCTTTGAGATGTGAGCTGAGCTCTACTTTTTTTCTGTATTTGGTAGCTTTCTCTCCCTTACTGCTACGAACTGCATTGGGAGTCCTTACCATCCAGGTAAGGACTTGTTTCTCTCCCCAGACAACAGTTGAGATGCTCAGGAAATAGGTACTGTTTTCATCAAGTGGAGTGGTAGTATCAGAGGAATCAGACTGGGAGATAGCAGAGTGTTTTATAGTGAACAGAAGATACATGCTGAGTTTTATAAATTTTCTCAAGTCAGAAGCTATTCTATTGAATACTTCTGTAAGAAACAAAGCATATAGGACCCTACATTCCCCTTTCATACCTTAAGACTAATACCAATACCTGAAAACCTTTTTAGTTAAACAGAGAGATCCTTACGAGAAAGTAAAGCATCTTCTCTGTCACTGAAAGGAACATGGGATTGAAGTACAGTCAATTAGGAGGTAAAACATGTCAGTGATCCAGATAAAGGACAGCAAAGACTTTGTAACCTCAGTCCTTTGTATGTCTGTGCTATTCAGACTGCCAGAAATATCAATCAGCCACAGAATTCAGTGACACCATAAAGTCCTCTTCCAAGCCTACTGCTGTTTGCACCTGTACCAGTCAGCCTCTACTAGCTTTATAAATTTGTGGAAGGCCTGCAGTATCTGCCTATCTCATTCTAAAACCACAATCTTTCTGGGAGAAGGGGTCAGACAAATAGATTTTCACTCCTAGTTCTGCACCTCAGAATGACATCTTGTTTACATTAAACCTGTTTCCCTACTCCCCAGTTGGCTTAATGATGCACTTGAAAGGCATTTGTTTCCAATGAGCAAATGAATAAAAATCCTCTGCTATGCTCTTTTTACATTCTATAATTTACTCCTTGTTGTGCAATGATAAACTACAACAAAATACTTAAAATACATCTTGAAGGAAAACAAAATCTCACAAAATCATTCATTAAATGACTTATTATTTCTGAATGCCAATCAGATTAGGAAATTTTGATGAAATAAGATAACTAATGCATTCTCAAATGGTACTGTTGAAGCATTTTACCCCTAGATGCTGGTTGTTCAATATCCGTTCCTGTTTCACTCTAAAAGGATAGCAAAAAGAAAATAAATTAGGGTTTCATTTTTTGTTACAGACAAATGTCTGTAATGGATTTGTACAACTTGGCAAGATACTTCTGTACCAGACAGTCCACCTTAACCTATACAATTTTAGAGAAATAAAAATCCTGAATTTGCTGTTCTAGCAGCAAATAAAGCATCTTAACTTGAACCATTTCAGTAATCAATATCTAATCTGCACTTGAAGCATTTTTATTTTAGCTGAAAAGTAAAAGGGCAAAAAGGTGGAGAGTTCTCTAGCCAAAGAAGGAGCTTTAGCTTTGTTACTTTCGGTCTATTCTGCCACAGAAATATCTGGCTTTGTGTTTCCGATACTGACAAAATAAGGCAATCTATCTTTTCCGCTGAGTAATTTCTTGCCCTCTAAAACCGGTCTTATTTCATCAGACAGTTTTTAAAGTTTCAGCTGACTATTTACCATGACCTAGAGTATTAATACTTCTTTCAATGACTATGTTGAAACTGTAGGCGCGTCTCAGATTCTCAGAAGTATTTGCACTTCTCAACCACACTCTATTACTCCTTGTATTACAATAAAAATGCATAACACATCAAATGAAACTGGAAGATGACAATATTGTTTTATTAAAGTACAACAAATTGCAGATAAATAACACAAAGTAGCTTATAGTTAAAAAGATAAGACGCTTCATAAACATTATAATCTGTCTACAGAGGTATATTGAGCAGGTATATTTTGTCACTTTTAGAGATCCAAATTATGTGAAAGAGAAAAGACATTTTGTTATTATCAAAATGAATGCTAACTGAGACTCATAATGATAAAGGAGCACTTTTGGGTCTATTAATCTATTCCTTTTGCAGTATATTGATTTTGGAGACAGTTTTCTTTTTCAGAATCTGCATACAGAAGTTGGGCCCATATGAATATTCACCTTCAAAGGTATGTAAATCCCATATTCTTTTTTATTTACGGATTTGTGTATTTTTGACAGAAAAAAAGAAAAAAGTTTTGCATAGAAAGAAAAATCATGATTATTGTATTTTTTAAATGGAATAAATTTGTATAGCACTTTTGCTTATAAACAAGAAAGTAGAAAATATTTTCCTCATATGCTAGCTTCACAGCTCATTTTCAAATGAGGAATTCAAGTTAATAGATGCTTAAAGAAGTAAATGTATAGTAAAGAAGGTGAAAATGGTCAGGAGATATTGGTCTTAGTTACAATTTAAGCTGTTGTCATAGCTGGGAGTCATGAGTGAAATTGAAAGTCAACATTCAAAGACCACAAACTTGGGACTTGTTATGAAAAATGAATGAAATGAATGAAAAAAGAAAAGTTACAGAAAAAAATTAACTTCTTTTTGATATCCTCAAAATGAAGGGAAGAGTACACCGTGTAAGAAAAAAAAAATATATATATACATATATATATCATATTCATGGAGAATGTAGATAATTTAGACATCAGGGAGAAAATTTTACTAAGAGAATGGCCAAGTGCTGGAACAAGTTGCCCAGAGAAGTTGTGGATGTCCCATTCCTGAAGGAGATGAAGAGCTGAGGCCCTGAGCAATCTGATCTGAAACTTTATCTAGCATCTGGTGACACTGCCTTTGGCAGGGGGATTGGAACTTGATGATCCTTGAGGTTCCTTCCAACCCAAGCTAGTAATTCTACATACCATAGAAGAAGAAATTTTTGGAGGGGATATTTAGAATTTAAGGCTTCCATCTCATTTGTTTGGTATATTTTTAAAGACTATTTCCATGGATAAAAAGAGATACTGGCACAGTTCAGACTTTTTAAATGCCATTATATCTGTATGATGAAGAAAAATAAGCTTCTTGTTATCATTATGGAGTTCAATGACATGCGCTTGCCTTTATGAACAGACCTACTCAGATAATTTTACATTAACATTATTTGTATCTGATAATCATATCTGTATTTGTGGTTGGCAAACACTATAGCTTCGGGCTTACTTTTATAAAACTGTGTTTAAATTTTTAAATACCGGTATTAGGAATACTTAATTTCACAAACAAAATAAATGTTCAGCGGAACTTTTAGGGATATATAAAAATAAAGAAGCACATATAGTAATCACATCATAGAATCATAGAATGGCTTGGGTTGGAAGGCACCTTAAAGATCATATCATTCCAACCTCCTGCCTTGGGCAGGGCTGCCTCCCACTAGCTCAGGCTGCCCAGGGCCCCATCCAACCTGGCCTTGAGTGCCTCCAGGTATGGGACACCCACAGCTTCGGTGGGCAGCCTGTGACAGGGCCTCACCACTCTCTGAGTAAAGAATTTCCCCCTAACATCTTATCTACATTTCCCCTTTTAGTTTAAAATAATTCCCCCTTTTCTTATCACTACTGAAATGAGTAAACAGACAGTCACCCATCTCCTTATAAGCTCCACTCAAGTACTGGAATGCTTCAATGATGTCTTCCTTGAGCATTCTCTTCTCCAGGCTGCACAACCCCAGCTATCTCAAACTTTCATGGTTGGAGAGGTGATGAAGCCCCCTGATAAGCAATCATAGATGATGGCTGTTTTAAGAATATTTCCTGGATTTTATTTTTGAGGTTTTGATTATCTATTATCTTCTCTGTATATTGTTTTGGTTTTTTTTCCTAGTGCTTCTATATAATGAATGTGGAGACAACTGTAACATCAGAATCCCAGATGCAAACTTTAAAAGACAAATAGTACACAATACAGATATTTTATTGACATCAATTGCAATGCCAATAATCAATATATTTAAGGCTGAATTCATATATGAAGATTTCATACATTTGGAATAGTCAAATTATGAAAAAGAACTTGCAGTAGAAAAGCAACTCAATTTAATGGCCTTCAAGTGCAAAAACTGTATATAGCTCAAATTTGTCTAAACAGCAGTCTTATTATATAGTCACTGAACATGTAATTACACCATCTATTATTATAATTGCTTTGTCCTCTGAAGACATCTGAAAATAGTTAATAAGACTTAGGAAAATTATACTTTAAAACTATTGTGTGGTACACCAAGAGAAGGAAATACTTCATTTAAAATTCATATGAAATAATACAGCCTTCACTGTTTTAGAACAGAGGAAGTTATAATATTGTGAAGAATGTACCAGAAAATGTTTCTTTTTTTTAACATTTAACATTGATCTTTGTCATCTTGTATTCATTGTGTTACATAGTGCAATACCATTAATCAAAATCTGAGCTAGTTTGTACATAATTTATGCTACAATAGTACTAAAATGGTCTGGTATTTTTTATTCAATTTACTTATTTCATACATGCCAAACAATTCTAACAATATATAGCAATGATGGTATTCATATAAATACGATTTAGCTATATTTTTGCTATATTTTTAGGCATAAAATCTTACAGTGCACCGGGACAATATGAGCTACCATTGGGCAAGTAATATAGCAGTATACCTTCAGGGACTAATTTCAGCAATCATGAACTTAATACTCATTAACCCAGTCAACCAAAGATCAACAATCATTTTGCTCTCACATTAGTGAGAAGTGTGACAATCCATGATCAAAGAACTTACTTCATTCTTAAACAAATGCATATGCTAGAATGACTGTGACCTCATTAATTTTCTTCCTAGCATTGCAATGTCACAATTTCAACTTGCAAGTAGAAGTTTTTACCTAGAAATTTGAGATGAACTTCTTTAATAATTACATATGTGACCTGTGTTTTTTATTTTTTATAAATGAGTTCATTTCAATCATATTGGTGCCTTTATGCACCCCGTATTACTATTCTTCAGTAAGGAACTGTGTGAATTCGTATTTGCCATCCATGAATAATCATCCATTTAAGAGAGAAACAAGTGTATTCTGTTAAAGACAACAAAGATTTTGCTCAAAATTATATGCTATTTTTTCCTGATTGAGTATGCTAATGTGTTTCAGATATTATATAACTTCAGTTCATCATAACAAAACCACTGAAACTTTATTATTGTGAAATATTTCATTTCAATTCTGTCCAACTACGTTGTATTCATGTCAAGAAAAATCATTTTTCAGACCACGCAATGCAGGCAGTTTAACTTTTGGTATTCTGTCATGTTAGAACTTTCAGTAATTCCTTGACTAGGAGCTTTATTCTTTGTAGGCTATTGCAGGGCCATCAATCTGCTGGTGATAGTTAGTACCTGATTAGGGACTTATTCATTTGGAACTAATTCAAGTGAGGGCAGAGAAAAGAAATCAAGATCCAATTTCTCAGTCTGACAAGAAAAATAGTGGACAAAACAAACAGCCAAGAGAAATAGCAAATAGACAAATAAAAGTGGAGAATATTGTCTGTTCACTGTGCTATGTAAATTTGTTCTGAATTGTTCAGTTTGAAAATTTGTATCTTTCTCATATTATATGAACAATAAAATTTAGTCAGTGCATGATAGAGGTCAGTAGATAACTGTATTTTTTTCCTTCCAGCCTGGGCATTAAATTATGCAAAGGCTGCAACCACAGTATAATGTCACTCTATTAAGTCAAATTGCTATGTCATTTATTCTTTTTTTATCCTCAGTGTCTGTTTATTAATTAAATATAAGACACAATCCTGTAACTGCTGGAAAGATGTCCATGTAACTGTCAAGATAGTGTAGCTGTAGTGACCCTCTTCCAAAAAGGAGTCTTATGATTTGTAAGTAGGTTACTCTCAAAATGAACTTTGAACACTACAAGATGCTGGCAGCAAAAGCAAGAAGCTAATGATGGTAACCTCTTGCAGCTTCATGTGCAACACAGTGCCATCATAAGAGAAGTGTAAGTTCCCTTTCTAACTGGAAGTCACAGAGTTTGGGATTTTGTCAGGCCTCTTCCAATGGATGCTCTTCAAGCTAGTCAGACACCTACAGTCTTCCCAACAAGCAGAAATAACAGGGCTACCTGACCTCCTCAAGTCCTTCCTTCACAGCTATCTACGATTTTAGGGTGGACAAAGAGCTTTGAACTTTTTAAGGTTTTGCTCTATAATTCTAACTGCAAAACCTCTCAACAGTAAGTAAAGTTGGATCAAATTTTGATTCTTTTCAGTATCACAGAAAAAGCAACTGAATTAGAAAATTGTACTCTTGGATGGATGATAGGTAACATAGTACCAGCCTGACAGGACTGTTAATTCACTGTCAAAATTTAAACAGTATGAAAGACTTCTGTTATTCTGGTAAGGTCGTAATCTATGACTCTGTAACATTTCTTAGATGTATCTTTCTTAAGTGGTGAAACAGCTTCTCTCTTCAAATGACTCAAATATCTATTTATTCTGCTTCTTTTTCTCACATCATTATACTGTGTGCAGGTGCCCAGGTGCTGGCAATGGGTGGCAACCTCTCCCCCACAACCCAGCTCCCTTTTCCCTTGCATTGTTTAAAGAGATGAGTGGAACAATGGAGAATTAGAGTGAGTTTGAGCCAGGAAAAAGGAAGAAAAAGGGAAATCTGCTGCTTTAGTTTTTGTCTGAAAACAGACAACGAGTTCTAGGTGGCCTTGCTGGAGCAGAGGAGTCTCCAGAGATCCCATCCAACCTCAAACATTCTGTGTTCTAACTACAGAAATATATTTTAAATGCAATAAATTGTTTTTCCCCAGGGAAAGTCTATTATGTCCTTTCATGTGGAGGTAACTGGTATGTGATCATCTCATCTTTATCCTGAGTCATAAGCTTCTTCATCTTATTTTAAACCCCTGCACTATTACAGATATGGAGTAAAAAGCAGCTTAACATTCAGTTATCATCTTAACAGTCTGTGGCTGTGATCAGTCATATTACATACATAAACATAGCAATGTCTAATTTATTTTGAATAGTAACTGCTGAGGAAGCATAGTGTTCTGCAAAGATATCAGTAGACCAGTTCCACAACCTAAAACCCAGGAGTCTGTGATGAGCAACAGACCTATCCAGCATTAAACATATGGATTCAGAGCAATGAATGAGTGAATTCAGACATATGGACACTGTGAGGCATGCTAAGGGACACAGTATGGAACACAGAGTAGTATGTCACAAAGTACATAGATTGCTCTGAAAGAGAGGTCTCCTGTCTATTTTCACGGAGACTACACAAAGAATATAATAATACTATTTGATAGAGTAAATTCTCAGCTATTACTATAATATTACTATAATAGCTAAAACACTATTTTTTCAAATAGTCACCACCATTAGCCACATATTTTTGACAGAAATTGACAAAGTTTTTCATCCATGCTCATAAAAACCTGCACCAGCAAAAGTGGCCCACTGTTTCTCAACAGCTATGATGGTACAGATGCTGAAATGTACCACCCATCACCTCACTGTGCTCACATCCACTCTTTGTTCTCCAGAAATGTTCAGCATGCATAATTAATATTAATGGCTGCCATTTCCCCTGCATGGAAGAATTCAGTGGTACACCACTGGTTCATATGCACTTTCATGACAGACTAGCCCTCTAATGCCATCTGTCACACAACAACAGAACACTGTCCGGATGATTCAGTCTCTACTGTCATTCCACCAACATCTGCCTCTTGTATTGTGGGTCAACATAATAAAATAGGAGGCATTACTTTCAGAGCAGACTCTAGAGGGACAGCTTTTGCCATTTATCAGCAGCTTGGTAACTCACTTGATGTACGCAGGCTGAGTCCTGCAGTCACATCAGCATACATGACTGATGCTTCCTAGCATTAGCTTCCAAGAGGCTCTCTTCACAGGGACACACCACAGCAAGGCATGCAGATCAAAAGACAGTATGAAGCCAGCTCTATACCACTGCCCAAAATAGGATGAGAACTCTTTAAATAAGAAACAAGACATTTAGAGCCAGCTGAGGGACAGACATATCCTCACTCCTAAAGGCAGATGGAGAGTGTCAGAACTGGAGCTCTGGCACTGGAGAGAAGAGTGCATTATTAATTGTAAGGAGCTCAAGAGTCCGCATAAATTATGTTGCTTTTTCCTTTCTAGCCCATTTGAAATGTAACCTTGTCTTTGGGCTTCTAACAGTAAATATATTAAAAAAAATATTGGAAGCTAAAAATAACTTAGAAGAACATAAATCTACACATGGTTGCAAAATATCTCCACGTTCTAATGAACACTGTTTCTGTAGTTTATAAATAAATCAATTCAGCTTCTTAACATTCTCTGACTGGAGTAGCTCAGAAGCTACTCCAGAATTTGACATTTTGATTTTAGGCTGCAGTGCAGAAAAGTAGACTGTGTGAAGGTCACTGACAATTCATCTGAGAGATTAAACATTATAAACTGTCTAGAAACATTTCAGATATTCTGTATGAGAACGCCTCATATAATATGGCATTAAAATATTTTCTGAACAAATAGCTGACAAACTGTAATCTAGACTATGTAGCCAGCTCAAGTGCAGATACAGATAAATTACTACTACCTTGTTCAGGAAAATGCTGCCTGCTCTGAAAGTATTGCCTCCTATCTTGTTAAGTTGGCCTACAACATCAGAGACAGGTATTGGTGGTGTGGCAGTAAAGGTTGAATCTGCTCACCAATATTCTGTTACATTTTTTTGCTGTATGACAGGTGGCAGCAGGGAGGTAGTCTTACAGACTGGTGTCTGACATGGAAATTAATACAAAGCAAAGGTGTGTCACCAAATCCCCCCATTTAGAAAAAAACTGCACACACTGACATTCATTGACATTTGTTGAATGCTGATAAAGACCAAACAGTGGACATGAGCACAGGGAGGCAGTGGGTATCACATTTCTAAAGTGATTGACACTGACAGTGGGTCACCTCTACTGCTGCAGATTGTTACAAGTGTGGCATGAAGGCTCTTGCTCATCATTGCTGAAAATGCATAACTAAAGGTGGTGACTGTGTTGAAACACAGTGTTTTGTAACTGAGAATTTGTTCTATCAAAGTGTTATTGCACTGTTTGTATCATCTGACTTGTAATTGTATCATTCATCATACACTTGTACCTGTTCTTGAAAATAAACAGGAGGCACTAATTTTGGTGCAGCCTAAGGTGAGTTAAATACCAGTGTTTGTACAAACAGGGTTTTTTTGTTAGTGTGATCAGTGATTGGTCAGCTTTTTTTGGTAGAGGTCTAATTAATTAATAACGGTATAAATATTTTATTCCTCTAGAAGACTATTCAAAATTCGAAAATTTTAAATAACACAGAGAAGTATAGCTTCCATTAAATAATGACAGCATTAAAAAATAACAATGTCACAAATGCATCAGAAAGTTCAGTTGCCCATTGCCTATTTTCCTGTGCCTGTTCAAAATTCATAATACTCTATACGAAAAGAAAGAAAAAAAAAAAAGATCAATTGATTTAAATCCAAAATGGTTATAAACCCAAAGTGAAATTTATGTTGAATATAGAATCTGAAATTGAAACTAAAAACTGATAACTGTTCTTTAATCTTGAATGTATCTAAATTCTACAGAAGTATTTGATTTTCTTGTAAAATTCCCATAATCCTCAGGATTTCATTTCCTGTCCTCTCTATTTCAGAAGACCTGGTGTCAAGAGCAGTCCAGGCTGAAGTTTCCCCATAATAAATGAGTCTGTAGTTTAATAAATATGGTTATATTTGGAATTGCAGCAGGCATTGAAGAGGCCATGCAGGCCCTAAGTGCAGGTGGGCTGTCCTTGCCCTGAGCAGGGCTGAGCTGGGTTTTGCAGGCACCCGTGTCCAAGTGCCCACTGTCTGAGCTTCAGATCTGGAAGTTCCATGGGGGGAAGAGATGACGGTCATGGGCCACACCTGAAGGAACACAGCCATGGGGGCACAGGACTGCAGGGCACCTTTCACCCTGCCCTGGAAGGGGGGAAGAGAGCAGCAGGCCAGGGTAGGAAAAGACACTCAAAAAACCCTAAGCACATCCTCAAAATGAGGAGGGATGGTCCACTTTAGGATTTGAATGATGGAGATGTATGAAACTCTACATCTTCTTCAGTTGAGGAAGAGTGGCAACATGAATCTGAAATCTGCAATAAACTAGCTTACCCATGACAAACAGTCTTATCCCATCTGTGGTTTCCTGGTATGCATAGAGAGGAAGAGACTCTCACATCTTACTAAATTTTTGTAGCAGATTGTACAAACTCAAATATTGCTCAGGAGTAGAGTAATAAGATTAAACTGTATGCCATGTTTCTATCAATTTCATTTCATTAAGCTATTTATAATTTGATGGATGTGTGAAAGACAAAAATGTTTTTCTTTGTCTCAAAACTTGCTTCATAAGGCCTTTCTGGTGAGAAGACTTTAACTGACAACTGCAAATTATCTAGGTGGGTGTTTTATAGCTGGCAACTCTTTGTCTACAATGTTTGCATTTGAAAGCTCTTCTTTGGAGCTGTTTTGCTCAGGATTGTTTACTGGAAGAAGATCTGGCCTGTGACCAGATAACTGGGATGGGAGACTGGGTAATGGTATCATTGTATCCTGTGAACGCAAGATACAATTTGGCATTTCCCTACCAATCTTTATCTGCTGGCAAGCCCAGGAAAATGGTAACAAAGGAGTTCCTGAGGAGGTCAAAAAAAGCCAGGAGCTACCTCTCTATAACGAGCTCACTCGACTACCTTGGACTTATAAAATACATTATACCTTCATTAAGAATGGAGAGAGAGAAAATAGGAGAGAGAAAAAGAAAGGGGAAAAAAGAAGTCATCATCATCAACCAAACAACACAATCTCCAAAGACCCATTGCTACTGGAGATCAGCACCTGAACCACACTGGACCCACGGTGGTGATGTTCTCTTTCTTGCTTTCTACAAGGACTCCTTGCTTTTTATTTCCTATCTGTTTTCTATTACCCATCTTTCCTTCCGCATATCCCTAAGCAACTAGGATTTGTAATAAACTGGTTGGGCTAACATTTGACCCATTGTGTCTTAATCTTGCCATTAGGTATAAATATACATATTTTATAAAGAACCTCTTCTCCCTCCTATAAATTAGAGTGAGACAGGATGCAAGGCCATATTGTTCTCTACAGCTTCCTGGGAAGGGGAAGTAGAGAGGGAAGTGCTGGGCTCTGCTCTCTGGTAATCAATGACAGAATGCGAAGGAAGGGCATACAGTTGCAGAAGGGTATATTCAGACTGGTCATTAAGAGACATATATTTACTGTGTGCAATGTCATACTCCACAAGAGGCTTCCTAGTGAGATGGTTGATGCCCCATACCTGCCAATATTCATGAGGCATTTGGATAATGCCTTCATTAATGCACTTTAACTTTTTGGGTAGCTCTGGGATGGTCAGGCTGTTATACTTGATTATCTTCAAAGATTCATTCCTTCCAATTGAGCTATGGTTTTCTTTAGTCTAGGCTGGCTTTCTCAAAATTGGCTTTGGATTCTTGAAATCCAGAGTTGTGTCTGCAATTCACACTTCAGAAAACTGTAAATAAATCTACAGACAATTTAAGAGATTATATATTTTTACACTACCATATGGTCATCTAAGCTGAAATGTGGTGTTATGAGTATACAGTCTTTCATTAGTGTATGTGATTAATATCTGACAATTGCTCTCTATAAGATAAATTTCCAGTCTCATGAATTTTACAGTTGTCAAAGATTGAAGAAAAAAAGAGAACAAAAACTTCAACTTAAGAAGTACCTCAAATTTCCACATTTACTTTATTGGATACACATAATATTTTTGGAAGTTACTAATTAAAATGCATTTTGTAACGGAAAAGCTTACATTTAAATCTTAGTTAATATATCTTTCTTTAAAGCAGAATGATCCACTTTCTCCTCTTGGCATGCAGGTAAGTTAATACATTATTGAAAAATCAATCTAGGCTGTTTTGATTCTATAAATAATGAAATGTGCTGATTCAAAATTCCATCTTTTTGCTTATAACTGCAGCTTACATATTTTTCTATAATATAACCCTCTCCCCCTCATTTCTACTTGCCTGTTAGTATTGCTTTAAATTGCAAATATCAAGGGATAAACAAACAAACAACAAAAAAACTTCAGGTAGTTGTCACCCATGCATTAATGATGCTTTTCTATGCAACTTCTTGTGAATTTCATGAGGTGCCTTATAATCCCTTTACAGATGACTGGCTTGGGGATCCTACCTTTGCTGAAGAGCATAGAAACACTGGTACAGAAGCTGCTGGGGCAGCCAAAACTTCTAGTAATTGGGATTTCAGATTAACTACTAAATTGTAAAGATATTTTGTATGCTCCATTTAAAAATCACAAAGCTAAGATTTTACGCAGATGATGACAAGATACTTCTCAGTTTATAGAAACAACAAGATCTAGTGAAATATCCAAATGATAATGCTTTGTGAAAACTTTTTCCCTTTCTGATTATTCATTCAGAACTGATCTAAAAGGCAATTTGGTTATAGATATAAGCAGATGAAGTCAGCAGTGAAAATCTAACACAATCTGTACTTAGATCCCATCCAGGATCAATAAATACATCAAAATAAACATGACAGAAATGATATGCTGAATTGAACTCCTAATACTACTAATATGTACTCCAGACTTTGAAATTAAAAAGATAACGAAATTATGATTGAAAAAAAAAAACTAAACTAAAACTCTAGTAAAAATTAATGTTGGTGAAATAAGAGGTGTTTTTGTTTATCCTCTGGGCATTACAAGGAGGTAGTTGGTAAGCTGGCTTGAATGCAAATGACGCAAAGAAAACTTCATGTTAACCTAACTAACAAGGATTTTTTTACAAAGAAATTTCCTTTGGTATCATGGTCATTTTAAAAGTGAATAGCAGCCTTCTAGACTGCTGAGTTTCTCTGCAGTTTCTTTGAAAGTTGTCTGAAAAGGGTGCCATCTATGCATACATTTTGCAATAATGAACTTGGCTGAAAATTTCCTTGAAACTGAATTTGGTAGGTTTTCTTCCCTTGTTCTATACCTGAGCTGGAGAGAGGGAAATTTGCATATTATATAAACAGGAAATTTAGTGAAAAGGATCTGTGGTAGGTTTTTCTGGTTGTTGTTGTTATTGTTATTGTTTTGTTTTACTTTTAAACATGAGACTTTCCATGGTAATAAAATGAAAATGCAGTACAATGTTCTACCATACAATATGCCTCTGGCACTACTCAAACCAAGAAATGTGCTTTTATATATTTATGACTCAACTGTTGACACATCCTGATTTTGCTCAAAGCACTGTAAAATGTGAACAACTCTCCCAAGGCCAGCAGAAATACAGGACTGTAAAACTAAAATAAGGGGCATTTTAATACTGTGAATGCTATTTTATTTTTCTGTCCTTGTCTAGAATAATATATTACATCACAGTGAAACATGCAAATTCTATCTATTAAGTCTTATAGGCCACTTCAAAATGGAAGATATTATGAAATAAATGCTGGTTAAAATTCCAAATGAGTTCATTGAAAATTAAATTGTGTTTCTGAAAAGGAGAATTTGTGTTCAGAAAAGAGTACTTGAAAGCATGTTGGAAACTCTTGGTAACCAATATAACATTCAGGCACCTGCTCCCAGTACTCACAGATTAAGCTGTTGTGAAAATTCCAGTCTCAGCTGAAAGAAGCATTATTTAAGGAATCTACAAAATTTAATTTCCTGAATGGGGTTCAGGTGGTATATACTTAGATTACAGTGTAGTTGCTCAGATTTGATCCAATCCATAAGTATATTTTTCAAAATAATAAACATATTTGGTGATAACACTAAAATGAACTGGTGAAAAACTGAGAGAAGATGAAAGAGAAGCAGAAAAGAGAGAAAACCTATACAGACTAAAGAGAGAGGAGTCTGAAAATTTCATAAAATCATAGAATCACCAAGGTTGAAAATGGCCTACAAGATCATCCAGTCCAGCCATTCAACGGTCACCAATAGTTCTCACTAAACCATGTCCCTCAACACAATGTCTAAACGTTCCTTGAACACCTCCAGGTTCAGTGACTCTACCACCTCTCAGGGATGCCTATTGCAGTGCCTGACCACACTTTCAGAAAAGTAGTATTTTCTTATGTCCAGTCTGAATCTCCCCTGGTACAACTTGAAGCTATTCCCCTAGCTACATGAGAGAAGAGGCCAAACCCACACTCCAGGGCCTGAATGCCTTTCTTGAAGTGGGGGTTCCCAAACTGAACACGCTACTCAAGATGCAGCCTTACCAGAGCTGAGTTCAGAGGGACAATTGCTTTCCTGTTTCTGTTAGCAACAATATTTCTGATACAAGCCAGGACATCATTGTCCTTTTTGGCCACCTGGGAACACTGCCGGCTTATGTTCAACTGAGCATCGACCAATATCTCCAGGTCTGTTTCTTCTTCGCAGTCTTCCAGCCACTCTGCCCCAAGCCCGTAGTGTTGCCTGGGGTTGTTGTGGCCAAAGTGTAGGACCCAACAATAGGTCTTGTTGAACCTCATCCCATTGGCTTCAGCCCAGCTATCCAGCTTGTCCAGATCCCTCTGCAGGGCCTCTCTACCCCCATGCAGATTGACACTTCCTACCAACTTGACATCATCTGCAAACTCACTGAGGGTTGCATTTTGGGAGCAGAAGGCTCACAATTTAACCAGATGGCAGCAATCAAGCATCAGGATGATTGATAGAGACACCTGATCAACCCTTGCTACTTATATTTTTGCTTGCTCCCCTTTGATTCCTGAACTCCATCATCATCTAAGTTTCCCATTTTCCCCATTTCCTATGCTTCTATCTTCTTAGTGTAGTCACTGGTGAAGGTTGGCCAGCTATTGCATGTGCACTACTCCCCTCTGTTCTGTGTTATACCTTATTATTTCTCACGTTGTTGCTACTTGCTACTGTAGCTTCAGGCTAAGTCTTGCCCTTCTACACTCATTCCCTTACACTTTTCCTCTCACAGGTAATATGAGAAGGAGCTCTGACACCTTGTCTCTTACACAGAGCCTGTATTCCTCTCCCACTGTAAGTTCTTGCTATCCTCATAGGCCTGGGAAGTTGGCTATACTGGGCATTATTTGCGAGGACTATAGTAGCTGCTAAATAATTTATATCCATCTGTGAAATAAATGTACTTTAAAGGCAATGCTGTACACATACAATAAATCAAAATCATTAATGCTTCTGCAAAATCCAGAAAGCTTTTTTTTTTTTTTTTTGTAGGGTGGGTGGATGGGGGGATAATGGGGGTGGGCTTTCACAGTACACACAAAAAAATCTATCATAGTTCTATTTTATTCCATAGACATTTGCTTTTCTCTCACATTCAAATTCATAGAAGTGCACTACATACTGTTTCAATAATTATTTGCTCTGAATATAACCTAGCAAAGATACAAGCTTTGTGCTAGGACCTGAATGCATTTGGTATGAAAATATTACCACTTCACCAGAGAGCTTATTGTCTGGATTGTATGAATTTATATGCTGTCACAAAGGTAATTCAGGCTATTTGATCAAAGAGCTTGAATTTTCAAAGAAAATTCCTGTTAGCGCTCAACAGCATAGAGCATTCATGAGATTTCTTGTATTGCTCTCATTTCATTAGTCATATAGACTACTGTCATGCAGTCACTCTAGGCAGACTGAAAGTTACTGTTGAACAATTAATAAGTATTAAAGAAATTTTTCAAGAACTTTTTCATTCAACCAGTTTTCTGACTATAAATTCTAAACACTAACATTAAAACTAAAAGAAAAAAATGCCTCTTCAAGACATGCTGTGTAAGACAATAAAACTCAACTAAGAACTCTTCCAAAATATTTTGGTCCTTGGAATAACACTATTAATAATCCGTTGTGCACAATTAAATCAATCCAGCATCTGAGTTTGAATTAACGTTTATAACTACTCATTTATAACTATAACTGTTAACTGTTAATAACTATAACAATTTAATAAGTTCTGATAAATAAGTACTGATTTCCTGATAAAATATTACCTGGAATTGCTTTTGTATTGCATACATCTGAAGAACAGAAGCATGGCTGCTATCCCTGAGAAGTGCTACAAGATCAGTATGAAAGCTAAACCTATATGCCCAACTTTCCATCTGTGGAAGAAATTATGCCATAAAGGCTCACTATTTTTTGCAGGCAATAAGTTGTATAACTAATCTAGCCAACACTGAGGAGGGGGAGCCTCTGAAATTTCAGTGTTACCTCTCCAGGTAAACTGCCTTCCTCATATCTTCTCTTTGAGGTATGTAACATATTACTCTGCTACATTATTTTTTTTTGGCATGTAAGATCAGGCATATGGACAAACTTGCACTAGGTAAGCTTTCACATGGAATATTTTCACAAGAAATGTTCCTTCACATTGTTGGGATATGATGTAGATGTGTTCAGCCACAGAAACAGAGCTAGCAGCCTGAAGTTCAACAGAGTCAAAGCAAATGGTTTTATATTAGCGTGTCTCAAATTCAATTCATTTTAGTAATATGAGCTTGCTATATATACAACTCTGCCACTCTAAAGGTACATGCATAGAATGATGCTTGAAGTAGTAATCAAGGATATATATTGTTCATCTTTTCTGGGTTTGTGTACAGATCATAAGTGTTAAAAATACATAATAATATATAATAATATAAGTGTTAAAAATACATAACAAAATATAAACGCACAACATTTTTGGTCCTGTTTAGGCATCCATAGTTAGAAGAACATAAAGAAATAGCTTTTGGACAAATTATTTAGGCAAGCATTCACATTTCTATGGCACTCTTTCAATATACCTTAGAAGACTCAAGCTACAAAAGCTTAAATTCAGGTTAGTATTGATTTTCAGCTGATAAGCTTCTTTCGATCTTCAGTAAATTAAAACTGTAAATTGTGTCTGCATGGTCACATACTATATTTTACTTTCTGGAATACTCTGCAGGATTTTACTGTTCTAAAACAAAAGCCATATAGAAAGAAATAAAAAAGAAATGAACCTTTCTGATAAGCTTTCTCAAAAAAAAAAACTTGATTATAGAGAATTTTTCTTAATTTTCTTGCTTTTTTAAATTGATTAATATGTTTTGTTAATTTTTTTCATATTTTCAATAACGAAGTATCTTCTGTAGCGTTCTCACTTTCTTAAAAACTATTAAAAATACAAATGTCTTCTGTATATATGTAGATAACTGCAGTTCGAGTCTGAATGACGATTATATATGGCAATCTGAAAGACACTACAGATAAGCAACAATATTTAGAAATAGGCTAAACAGGATTTAAAGGCAACAAGAGTCTCATCTGAATGCAGACATGTACGGCCTATAAAAGTACTAAAAGTACTAAAAATTGACTAACTGAATGTCAAAATTAAAGATCGAGAATGTCATTAGTAAACGTGAAATTTCAAGAGCTGACATGAGAAAAAATAAATGTGAGAAATGCAGGAAAAGAGATGTGAGAAAAGAAGATTGTAAAAAAGTTTGTGGTTCTAGACCTAATGCGCTTCTGGAGTCCAAGAAACTCTTTTCTGCAGTGGAATTCTCCACAAGTTACTTGCAAGAAAGCTCAGAAAAATTAGCAACCTTGTTCAACAGTAGTTTGCAAACAGAAGGACTTGTTCAACCATGAAAATGTTATCATACATCTATATCATGTAGATTTTGTATTGTGTGGTTATACTGTGGTCTGAAGAATGGTTGAAGTCTGTGAAACATGCTGGAGCTTGCTGTTATAGGTAGTACAGATGACCAAGCTTTACCATCAGCACTATTTACAGTGCCCAGGCTGGAAAGCTGAGCACCTTATCACCTTTTGCTATGTACATCTCACTGAAAGAGGTAGACTTAACAGTGACTCCTTTGCAGCCAGAAAACGTATTTAGAGAGCAGACTGCAAGGAAATAAATATCTCCATGTCTACGCAACACAACAATTTGCGAGGTTGAGTGTTAATTATAGACTAAGATAAAGGAATCAATAGTTTAGAAGAGGAGAAATTGTAATTATGATTATTGTAATGTTCTTGAAAGATTTTGAAAGACATGATTTTCCAGGACTTATTGCAACAGTTGTATGATCAATGGAAAAATTAGAATGAAGATTTTCAGAGTGGCCTCAATGAGTTGACTGCACGGTATCTAAAATCTTGTGTATGTTTATAGAACAATAATGAATCTACATACTTCATTTCTCCAGCCATTCTAAAAATAAGTAATAATTTTATATCTGAATAATATAACTTGTACTTAAAATTTGTTAGTACCTACAAATCTCAAACAAGAATTGGCATGGAAATGTAAATTACACATTTTATCACTTTATCTAGACATGTACCTTTACCGTAACAATTATTTAGTTAATCATCTTGTTAATCATGATTTTAATTTGTTGCTTTCTACCAACTGAGATCATTTATAAATGGATTTTCCCCTTGTTATGCTATTAATGTGTCTTTTTCCTTTTAAATATAAAAATAAATATCCATGGTAAAAACATGCACAAGCATTATTTTGAAAATAAAACATAAACTATTAAGTAACTGATAATTGAACCTGTATTGCAATCAGCATTAGACTGTGTTGATCTTCTCAATCTTTTTGTAGAGGCAGAAGGGTTACTGTAATTTGTGGAATATTAATTAGTAATATAGAAGACCAGGTTATAACGTATTCCAGATTATCAGGACATTTTAATGCGCAATTTACTATGCATTAAATCATTACACATTTACTGTGCATCGAACCACCTACTGTCAATTCCTTATAAACAGTACATGACTTTTTTTTTAGATAAACTCTGAATAATTGACAAATGACCATGAGTCTGGAAGCATGAGAAAAAAATGTGAGGGGAAGACAGTAGAAAACATCAGAACAAATGAACCAATGAATAGAAAGCCAAAATTTTTACAGGGTATTTGAGAGGAAAATTATACCACATAGGAAGAAAAACATGGGAATGTACACTAACTTAAAAAAAAAAAAAAACATAGAAGTTTGTCTATCTGGTGGATTTTGAATGCAGTCATTAAATTCAGCTCCAACTTGTTTTTAGAAATAATTGATAGGCCATAATTGTGCACTTTCTTACTGCTTGCTCTTTATTATTCCACTGTAACTTTATGGGAACTGTTGAATCATGGTTAGACAGGATCCTATAGCAACGTTTATTTCTTTAACTTCAGAAAAGTTATAATCAATTTATATGAATTGCACTTGTGTCACTGGATCTTTATTTTATTTTTATTTTTTATACTTTTATTCTACCATTTTAGATGTAATGTGAACATATTTAGAGTAAGTAAACAGAAAGAAGGAGAGAGTTACAACCACATAGAGATGCAGGACTGAGAAGGATTTTAGGAGAGAAAATGATTGAGTCACAGTTTCCACTGTTGTTACTGCAGGAATGTTGACTGAGAGCTGACTGAAGCAGATACTCAAATGCTATCACAGAGAACATATTGTGAACCAATTTAAAACATTTCCATAGTATTTTTGACTCGTATCTCCCCAATAGTGTCATTAGCTTCAAAGTTTCAGCCTCAGCTCTCAGCAGTGGTATCATTTACAGCTGCTGCTTCTGCTACTGAGTGAGGAAATTAAAATGCACTTAAAAACATTGCAGAGAACAGATTTGCAGAATGTGATTCAATTGTGGGTTGACATTACCATGTGAAAATGTATTGATTTGTTGTGTTAATTAATTGGACCATTTCCATGAAAATATTTTATTATTATTTTAAGGAGGTAAGAAGGAAAAAACATAGTTCATTTCTAAGCCTCAGCTCCTTAGGTGAGTCCAGGTGTCTTTCATATTATTTTACTTTATTTTATTTTATGGGAAAATCCTCTGCCCTATCTTGAACTACATGCCTCAAATGTACACAAGGGAAACACGTTCTGAAAATAATTGAGGTTAAGAGAATGGTTATTTCCTAATCTATCTGACATACTAAGAGTAGGTATCATCCCCTTTTGCTTCACTTTCAGCTGCTTTTGTTTTGTGCAGAGTATCCTTCTACAATCTCCTACTACTTTCTCATCTACTGTGTATAATAGCAAATGGAGCTAAATGAGCTTGCAGAACAAACTCACTATTATGTCATTAATGTTTAAATTCCTATTAACATTCGGGATAAAAGGTTCAGCATAAAATTACTCATAGAGGGCTGTCAAAATTATCATTTTCAAAACCCACTTTTTGCATAATTCTCAGATATGGTATTATTATTGCTGTTATTACACATGCAAGTAAATACAGCTTAAAGGCTGTTTAGATATCGGTATTTTAGGATATTGTTTTAATGGCAGGGTGGCATTGAAAACCATATGCACATGTTTATAAATAGCAGCCATTAACTCACTTGCAATGCAGACAGTATTACAATGATGTTAAATAGGATCTTTATTAGTTCAGCCTCATTATCTTAACAATTTCAGAAAGAACAAGAATATTGATGGACCAAAATAAGTTTTCTTGTCTCCCAAAATTGAAATAATGTAAATTTTAATTTCATCAGTAAAATAATGTTTGTAACTATATATCATGCTATGAAAAACATAAAGGAACAGTGCTACAATAAAATATATTCTGCAGTGATCATGGCATGTAAAAACTTATTTTGCAGTTAATTACATGGTTACATGTAAACTAAAGATTGTACTTGAAGTTAAGCTGACCTTGTTAATTAAAGTCATGGCTTCAGGAGTTCCCAACCAAAAAAGTGTAAATGTTTCATAACATTTCTACCAAGTACTAGGGAGGTGAGATGAATAGCAGTAATAATGTAACTTTTTCAAGAAAATGAAACAATTGTTTTCAACAATAATAAAGAAGGAATTAAATTATGTGTCAAATATGTCATTGCATATTAGGAAAATACTGACATTTGGATATATTTGCGCAAATAAATAACAGCTTTTATGAAGTGTGGATATTCTGTGAACTCACAGTTCTTGTCAGTTAATGCTGTAATGCAGCATTTATGTCTACATCTTAAATAGAGCGTTCACAGGTTATTTCAAAAAAGCTTTTTAAGATGGCATCTGGTTTTGTCATTGTATTTTATTTCTCCAAATATTTTCCTTTGTAAATCAGTCTTTGGCAAGACAGGACTGTAGTGACTTCTATTTAGATTTAGTTTTGGCTAATTACTTGACTTGCCTGCCTGCTATAATATTTTCACACTTCTTATGTCCTAATGATCAAAATCACATGAGCTTGTATTACAAATGCTTAGAAAGTTTCAAAAACACAGTATTTATAAAAATACTAACTTTAACTATGCACATCATTAAGAATGCTGTTGGTTAATAAAATAGAAAAGTAAACCGATACCAAAAATACATCTTATATAGTCCACAAAATTCAGTTTACATAACTGAATAGTCTTACTTATCTTCTAATGGTTTAAGAACTAATACCTAATCTTCTAAAACACAGTAAATAGATGGTGTATGAAAGACAGTTTTAAGATAAAGGTTTGATAAAGTGAGAATGAAAAATGGCAAAATTTTCTTTCAAAGAGGTTAATATTTCTGTGATAAAGGAAAAATATTTGTAAATATTATCTTCAAGTACTATAGAAAAATTTCAAAGGCTGATCTTCCAAAATATTTAAATATATCTCATTTAATTACAATCTTCAGAATATGACTGCATCTTTTTTAACAAACACAATATCTGTAGTTTTTCAGAGAGCAGGTAGATCTTTTGGAAGTCTAATAAATGAATACACTGTGAATGGGTATTGTTCTATCTAGCTTTATAATAGTGTTGACATGCTTTAAACTAAGGAAATGTGCCAGAAGGGTGTTGATCACGTACCTGAATTTGCTGTTTGACACAGTAAATTAAAGTCTGTAGAAGGGATAAAAGAATGCATGAATAGGAAAGCACAAAATGCCACCTCTAAGATATTTTGCCTTTGCTTTGTAGAGAGAACATGAGTAGCAAGTTTGTTTCACTTCTGTAGTACTTGTATGTCACCATGTATACTGCTATAATAGGAAAGCTGGTGATGTATATTTCTTTGCTACAGAGTATTGATGAAATACAATCCATGGAATCCAACACCAAGAAATAAACAAAAACAATGCATTAAACTTAGCAAAGATGCAATATTCAGAAAAACAAATAAGCAAAGGAAAATTGTGAGCAAATTGCACTGAGTTTACGCAGTGTGAATCTAGAGAACAAAATATTAGTAGAATTTTTTGAAATTCAGCATGATTATGAACAGATATTTTGCCATACATTTAAAGTTTTTGGGTGATGTTGATTTTTTTAGGAGTGAGATGGAAATGGAATCCCAATCTTGCCATGGGATTCTTACACAAAATGAGAACTAGTAAGGAAGCTGAAACTACAGATTAAAAGGACAGTGTGATCTGTCCTATATGTAGGGTATACATTTATATTTCCTGATGGCATTATGTAACCAGTGAAATGCCTACTAGGGCAGAAAAAGAATGAGACTGTAGGCCAAAAGGTTATAGAACTTCAGTTTGGCAAGAAGATGTAGCTCTGTGTCTGTGTTCAAATTGTATTTAATTATTTATAGAGTGGAAAATTCTTTCCCACTGGAAACTGACAGTGAACTGGTAGTTTTGTTAAATGCTAGGAATCTGAGTAGACAGTAGCACACTTGCCATGGACACTACACTTGATTATGCTAATTATCGCTATGCATGAAAGAAGTCCAATCCAGCTGTCCAACTACCACCACCGTGCCCAATAACCATCTCCCTCAGTGCCACATCCACACTTTCTTTGAACGCTTCCAGGAAGGGTGACTTCAACACCTTCCTGGGCAGCCTGTGGCACTGCCCCACCACTATTTCAGAGAAGAAATTTTTCCTAATAGCCAGCCTGAACTTCCCCTAGCTCAACTTCAGACCATTACCTCTTGTCCTGTTGCAGTCGCCTGGGAAACGAAGCTGACACCCTCTCCACTATAACATACTTTCTGGTGTTTGTAGGTCTCCCTTGAGCCTCTTCTTCTCCAGACTGAACAATCCCAGTTCTCTCAGCAGCTCCTCATAAAACCTCTATTACAAGAAAATCATGGAAGTCCCTTATTGTCTGCTGTGTGTATATACAATTCCTGTAGGCTGAAATCATAATAAGGATTTAAGACCTGCCAGGTCATCCCAAACAAGGAGTTACCTGAAACTTAGCTTGTAGGAAATGTATGGCCATTACTCTCATAGTTGTTTAAGAAGACTACTTTTCCTCATTTGTATACACCAAAGGCATGACCTTAGACAAAAAATACCTTAAGGAATCAGACAAAGATTTTAGAAATCAATATATGAAAGACATGTATAAATTCATTATAAATACCTGCTAGAAAATCCTCAAGTGGAATTGCAAGAGCTGCTCACATGAACATTATAAAAAACATGAGTCTTGTTGGTAACTATTGGCCCATATATAATCTTTGATAAATGAAAACTCCCATTTCTTCTTCTCTTATATATATCAAAAAACTCTCAACATGTAAAACTGAAACCAATTTCTCAGTACAGTTTCTATCTCAGTCTACTTGGTGGTTTAAGTGAAATTGAAATTGTCATAATCCATGTCAGACTATTCTTTCAGATTATTTTCACTCAGAAGAAATGGCTAAAATTTTATTTTTGTACCTTTTAATTCTCAGAAATTAGACAAGAATACTATATAAAATAGTTTCTCACTTACAGGAAGGAGAAGAGGTTCTTTATAAAATATGTATATTTATACCTAATGGCAAGATTAAGACACAATGGGTCAAATGTTAGCCCAACCAGTTTATTACAAATCCTAGTTGCTTAGGGATATGAGGAAGAAAAGATGGGTAATAGAAAAGAGATAGTAAATAAAAAGCAAGGAGTCCTTGTAGAAAGCAAGAGAGAGAGCATCACCACCATGCTTCCAGTGTGGTTCAGGTGCTGATCTCCAGTAGCAATGGGTCTTTGGAGATTGTGTTGTTTGGTTGATGATGATGACTTCTTTTTTCCCCTTTCTTTTTCTCTCTCCTATTTTCTCTCTCTCCATTCTTAATGAAGGTATAATGTATTTTATAAGTCCAAGGTAGTTGAGTGAGCTCTTTTTAGAGAGGTAGCTCCTGGCTTTTTTGGACCTCCTCAGGAACTCCTTTGTTACCATTTTCCTGGGCTTGCCAGCAGATAAAGATTGGTAGGGAAATACCAAATTGTATCTTGCGTTCACAGGATACAATGGTATCATTCCCTAATCTCCCATCCCAGTTATCTGGTCACAGGCCAGATCTTCTGCTAGTAAACACTCTTGAGCAAAACAGCTCCAAAGAAGAGCTTTCAAATGCAAACGATGTAGACAAAGAGTTGCCAGCTATAAAACACCCACCTAGATAATTTGCAGTTGTCAGTTAAAGCCTTATCACCAGAAGGCCTTAAGATGCACCCTGTGAGGCAACTAAGTTTTTGTCTTTCACAAATAGTACAAAATTGGTGGTGAGATGTTTCAAAGGATAAGATAATGAAAAAAAAGAAAAGAAGCAACAGCCTTGGAATTTACATATGAGCACCTGCTACTCAAAAAAACCCAACCAAACAAAAAAAACAACAAAAAAAAAAACCACTTCTAAACAAAGCAATTACGTCAACAGAATGTCACCAATGTAAAGCTTGAGCAATGAACTGGTAAATCAGCCTCCCTAATCTCAGACATATTGGAGTGTTTGTGCACTGTTTATTGACACAGTATCAGATTACCTAATCAGGCAAATCTAGTTTAATGAGGAATAGAGTATGCCACTGAAAAAAAAAATATTTAATGGAAGACTAAATTCATTTATCTTTATATAGTTCATTGCCAACAACAACAAAATCCAAATGCAAATAGATTTGTTTTAAATCTTTGTTTACTCATTTTGAAAAGGAAGGTGTATTTTTTACTCATCACCATACTATTTAAGCCTACAAAGATGACTCAGCAATACCTTTTGCACCTTTCTGCTGATGTGCAATATCATTCTTTTTGTAGCTATTGACAGAAATATTCTTCAGTATCTTTGATGCTGTCATGGGGGCAGGCTGTGAAAGACAGAAACTGTTTTCTTTTATTTATTGTCTCAAAGCTTGCTTCATGAGGCCTTTCTGGTGATGAGACTCTGTCTTTTTCAGGGTTCGGCTTCGAGAATCTGATCACTGCAAAAGACAATAATTCTAGTGCATGGCAACAAAGGTACCACTCCCTGCTGGCTTATCTATTGGGCCAGGTATGTCACACTAACAGAGAAAAAAGAAAAAAAAAAAAGAGAAATGGGGGATAAAAGGCCTTCACTAAACTAACGACTCTGGAGAAGAACTCCCAAAGAAAAAATCTTTGACGGAGAACTCCCGAAGAGGAAACAGAGAATTCCCTGAGGGGAGAAACTCTTGGATGAACCCTGAGGCCTGCTTGCTGCAAAGCTTCCCGGCTTTCTCCCATCCCCTGCAGAGACCAGATGAGTTCCTGAGATCAAGGACTATGGACCTTGCTGGATCCACGGTGGTGATGCTCTCTCTCTCTCTCTCTCTCTCTCTCGCTTTCTGCCAAGACTTCTTGCTTTTCATCTCTTTTCTATGGCCCACCTTCCCTTCCCCATATCCCTAAGCAACTAGTAATTGTAATAAACTGGTTGGGCTAACATTTGACTAGTTGTGTCTTGATCTTGCCATTGGTTATACACATAATCAAAGAACCTCGCCTCCCTCCTTTATATTGGAGTATGACACAGGCTTAATGAATATTTTTTTCAGCTTTAACTAACACTCTTGTCTTGAATTAGGGATGTTCCAAGATTCCTCAACATACGTGAGTTAAGCTCTGTAAACAAGGGTGCAACAGACAGCAGAATCATTCAAAAACATATTTTCTTCCCAGTGATAAGGAGGCAAAAACGGTATGATTAATTGTAAATGGCACTTAACCAACTTCAAAGATTGATTTTAGAGGTAAGCAAAAGAACAAGGTGAAAAATCTTTTATCTAACTCAACTCTGCAGAGCAATAAGACTACCTGGTTATCTGTTATAGAATAGTCACTGAATCAGAATGAAGTTATTCTGAAGATTCTGATTCTTAGTATTTCAAGCCATGCCTTCACTCAAAAGTGGGTATCTAAGAGGAATGAGTTATAAACCTCTATCCTTTTGAGCTAGGTACAGATGTAAACTGCATGTATGAGTGTCACACCAAAAACCATAACCAAAGCAGAAAAGAGGAATGACAAATAACATAAACCCAAAAAATGTGATCTTCAAAAATATTGTAATAAAACTATATTATAAAGTCTCAATAATAACAAAAATCATTTGTTACATAATTACATGAAAAATCACATAAATATATACATTTACACATTCTGCACCCACATAATAATAGTAGTATTTGCTGTGCTGTGCAAACTTTGTTCAACAGATTTTCTTTTTTTTTTTTTTGTTATTATGTCAAAATAAAAATTGATATGGAAGAATTTCAGTTGCTTATTAAAAATAGTGTGACGCTTTTCAAGTTCTAAGGTTGTCAAAATGGAAATTTCTAATCTTTTATTTAAAATGACTCTTTGCTTTGACTATTTGCTTACTTTATGAAAAATCAATAAAAAGAAGGAAATCAAAAGACTGGTTTTTAAAGCCTAAAGTGAATTTTTTTTATGGAAAAATATAGTTTATGCAGCTGATGGCTACTTGTTTGTGAACACTGGCTCACTCTTGTGAAGGAATAAACTAATTTACTAAAATTTACTAAAATTTACTAATTTACTAAAATTCATGTAAATATATATATATTTTTCTTTAATGGAAAATATTCTATTATGAATAAAATAATTCAGTGAAGCGTAAGTTTTCCACTGAATATTCTTTTCTCCTCTGTGCTAATCATTTTCTGGCTCAAAATGTTACTATGTCCTGTTGTTTACTGCTAGGTGACTTTGAATAAATCTTTATTAAAAAGATTTGCATAACAAATGAGAGTTGTCAGCCTTTTTTTTTTTTTTCCAGAATGCTTTGTTTACAGAGTGAATTAAAAAAAATGTTATTGAATAATGCTGCTGCCAAATTTCTACAAGTGAGACATTGTAACTCTTTAAACAGAGCATTAAGTATAACTTTTTTGACATAGATACTAAACCTTCAAAAAACTGTCAAGAAAGTATTACTTTCCTAACTTGAAATTTTCTAGAACCTAAAGTTATTACCTTTCCAGTTTCCTTTGCAGGCAAGCTAAGTCTGGATAAGAGCCATAGCTATTAGTTACCACAGGTATTTTAATAATCAAAATATCACAATAAGATGCATTTGTTCATTTTCTTAATATCAAAAACAGAAAACTCTTTAGTATCTAATATTAAGTTGATTTAAAAGACCTAGCCTTCATCAATCTGACATATGGGAATTTTTGGTTGACTAAAATTAGTGTGACTCTGCTGAAGTCAATGAAGTTGAATTCTATCAGCTTTTCAATTAATATATTATTTCTAAAAGAGCAAATTGTAGATTATATGTTTGAGAATATAAAGAAAAGCACACATCCAGTCTTAACAGAACTGCAGTTTCATATCAGGATTGGAGAGGAATACATTTTAGAATCATAGAATTCTTAGAGATGGAAGGGACTTCTGAAAGGTGTCTAGTCCAACTCTCCTTCAATGAACAGGGAAATGCACAGCTAGATCATGTTGCCCAGGATCTTATCCAGCCTCGTCCTGAAAATCTCCAGGGATGGGGCATCAACCACGTTATCACTGGGCAACCTGTTCCAGTGCCTCACCACCCTCACTATACAAGATTTGTTTATTTTATCTAACCTAAATTTACCCTCTTTAAACTTGAGAGAGGTCCTTCATACAAGAATGAATGTTCAAAGTTGGATTTCATGAGGCCTACTGTGATCCCAGAACTGCACATCTATTTCACATCACCAGCAATGATGCTTGCACTGATGGCCCTAGGCATGTGTACTGCATACTTGGCAGACTAGCTGCAGAGGAATGTTACTTTCCTGCTGCAGGCAGTGATCTCTGACATGCTACTTCTGAGCTTGACTTTAGGCCCAGCTGTCCCAGCAAGGAATCTGTTTACAGCTCATCAACTGTGATCTAGTGTGATTTCTGATACTGATTATCAATATATACACAACATGAATTTACACTGAAAAGAAATGCTCCAAAACTAAATAATCAGCATGGGTACAAAATGGGTCTATTACAAGGAACCCACAGAAACCCCAAGTATTCAGTCTCTTAGACAGATCTTAGTGAAGATCTGTTTATGTTTTTTGGTTTGATTTATTTTGTTTTGCATTTTATATGGCTAAGAAGGGATGGGAAGAAGAAATAGGGTCTATGGTAGACTGATGGTCAGGATGTTGATCCAAAACAAAAAACATCCAAGTTCTGTTACTTTCCCATTTCCATATTCTGTGCAGTAGGAGAGACAAAAATCTGCTTGTGATTAGGAAAAATCTTGTCTGCAAAGCACGGAATCAAAGTTTTTCAGCTGTAAGAGGAGGCAGAAAATGAATGTTTGTTTATGTTCTACTGTATGAGGTCACCAGTGGAGAGGTTCTTCCTTAAATTCTGAAGTTTGTAACATTTTAGAATTTTAGGAAGATGTTTTTTATTCTTATGAGAGGAGCCTGGAACCCAAATTCTTACTGAATGAAATCCATTAAACAAGAGAGTTAGGTATGTTTTCTCCTTGCTTATCAACAGGGAAAAAATAAGATAAAAGCACAGTTTTCCTCAGTGTCACAGCAGTTTAAGATTACGATTGTTCATAGTCCATCAGGTGCTGTGGTCTAGCAGGTGATGTTACAGAATTTGCTATGCATATCAGGCATGTTCTACATACCCCTGTTGTATCAAGCCTTCAGGGAATGGAAATACATTTTTTTCTAGTTCCTGGATCTTGCTGTGGCTTGGAAAGGTATTAAATGTTTCCGTTAGTTACAGGAAAAGAATTTTGAGATGAAGAGAAGCAGAATGTAATCAGGTACTGAATTTTAGGTGCTTCTAGGCATACACAATTGCTGAGCAACCTCTGCCAGTCCTTGTTGCATGTTTGTCAGTTCTCACATATGCTTTTTTAAGGTGCTTTAGATATTTTTCAGAACTTCCTTTGCACTAAAAATGATTTTGTTCTTATGTGAATCAGAGAGTATGAACTAAAATTTTCATTGTCCTCATTATGAAGGACTTCTGAGAAAAAAAAAAAAAGCTATCATTTTGCATTTTTAGTCTACTCTTGAAATTAAAATTCTACTACTAAAAATACAGGGGGGAATGCATATTCATTTTGTTCTTCACTTCCCAAGTTCACATCATTAAGGTTCATGATAAAAAAATTTAAACAGCAAGTGAAGACTGCCATCTTCTGACTTCAAGGCTACATCTGTACAACTGAATATACAACATAGTTGCCCTACTCCTGTTTATCTCTCTGCTTCCAACTGAAACATCCTAGGCCATATCTCGATTCCGTCCTCAAAAATACCCAGCCACAGTATGCTGCTCCATCGCTGAAAGAAAAATATTTATTTGCGACAAATAAGATTATATTTTCACTGCTATGCTTTCTTTCAGAGGTATCTCCTTCATAAATTTATCTCAGTCAGACTTACAAAGATATATTTTCTGTTTCCACCAGTTATTATCAGTAGACCATTTTCTTTGTAACTTTAAGACTAATTAATGATGAGATGAAGAAAAAAAGCACACGGATGTAGTAGAGTTTTACCTTACATTTTAAGCATCCTAACAACTAATTCCAGTAGTTTAGGAATTACCAGCTCCACATTTCTGCTATCTATCATGAGAACCTGCTAAACTAAATTTGACGCTTTTAATCAAATGCCTCAAGCTGTTCACTAAGTTAAATCATCAACACGGACATATTATGAAAGGCCTACAGTACATGGAACAGATGTATCTATATACATGCTGACCAGTTGTCACACATTTACTTATGATTCAAACAACAGAGAGAGATAAAGTTAAAAAAAAGATCTTTTAGGAGTAGCAAAGCATAAGCAGCAACATCTAAACACTGTTGCTTAACACAACTTTTATTCAAACAAAAGCCCTGGCATGATACTGACAGAAAGCAGAGACAGATCATGTTTAAAATCAAGAAGTATGTGATCCACCTCTGAAGCCTGTCATAATCCAGATATCACACATGGAAATAAAATATCTCATGGCAAAACTTAGGGGAGCCTATTAGTGGCACTGAAGACTGGTTGAACATGCAGGAGAACATTCTCCACCGCTGAAGAAACTGGTGATCCAAAAAAAATAATCCTACTGTACAACCCAACTAATGCTGTAGACATGGAATCCTAGGAAAAATCAAATTCAATACTCCGTAATTTGTCCAGCCATTTTGAAGAGTAAAGACTGGCAGATTGTCTGTGATTTTTGTGAAGAAATCAGACATCTACATTTGAAATTCTTTACTACTTCCATTCTTATATATTGAAAATCCTCCTTCATATTGTTTCTCATGACCATCAGAATGTTATTATCTCTTTTAAATAACCCAGTACCTTCAAATTTTTCCTGAAGTAAAATCTACTACATAGAAATAACATTTCATAGTATAATATGTCATAATATACAAACTCACATTTTGCTTTACTTCATTTCAGAGTATTCAAAGTCTAATTCTACTTATGAAAGAATAGATAAATATCTTCCATGCAGTGTTCAGTCATCTGAAAAAACTGATCAGCCATTATAAGTAGGTTAACCTCTCTCCTCAGCTCTACAGCCCAGATTTTGATTTCCATGTTTCAGCCATGAAGTATTTATTTAGTTCTTTAGGAGGAAAAAGAAAAATAATTCTATGAGATGATCTCTCAGATCCAACTGTGTTCAGTTCTGCTCTTCCCAGTACAAGAGACACAGAGACATACCAAAGCAACATCCAGCAAAAGGCTACAAAGACAATTATGAGACTAGAGCATTCGTCATTTAAGGAAAAGCTGAGAGAGCTGAAACTGTTCAGCCAGGAAAAGAAGGCTCAGTGGGTATTATCCATGTGTATAAATACCTGATGGGGAAGGTGGAATTAAGAAATCAAGCCAAAATCTATCTGAAGAACTGTGTAAATTATTTTTTGCAGTTCAGCAATGAAACTTAAAAATAGGCAAACAATTCTGAATTAAAGCAAGCCAAGTGCCTCTTCAGAAAATTCTACATTCAAGTGGAAAGGATGCTTGCCATAAACCAGCTATACGAACAGACCAGTATCTTTCTGGTCAGAAGAAAAAAAAGCCATACAAAAAACAGAGAAGTCAAATGTCCCTCTGGAGGTTACAATGCAACCTGTACACACTCCACTGTGCTGTTCTTTCATGTTTCATAAAAAAATGTCATAAATTTAGATCCAATGAATCCTTTAAAATTCTCTGACATAATAGTCATAACTTTATATGAAAATTATTCATAATGAAAATGACCACAAATGAGGAAGGTTATGATCCAAATACTACTTCAGAGCATTGTTAATGATTAACACAAATACGGTAGCAGATCATCCAACTGTAAGCATTTTGTAACTTAGTTTTTCCCTTACCACATTGTGTTTCTACCTGGAAGAATCATGACAATCAGTACAGCTGATATCTTAAATTGTTAGGATGTTCAGGATTAAACAAGAAACAAAAAAGCACTTAAGAAAATAATCAGGTCCTGAAGTCCATAATTTCACTGATTTCTGTTGATGATTTTTACCTGACATCATTTGGATAGATTTATTTAATTGATTCTGATTTTACTTTCAAAGTTCTCTTGCATACTAACATTGATATTATGAAACAAACAAACAAAAAATAAATAATCCTGAATTGCCAACAGCGATTTGCCTGCGGTGACATAAAATATATTCAAAGTCTTTAGGAATCCAAATTGTGTAATTTTTCAGTGTTCATACAAGGGTATTGAAGGTCTTAATATTTAACATCTATATGCAGTACTCTTCCACATTCCTTTTTTTCCCCTTATGACTCATTTGCCCAAGGTGAATGCTGATACTCTTCAGAAAATGAATTTTAATAAATACTAGCACAGGATCCACTAGTTAAAGGGTACTAAATTTACATACCAGTTTATTTAGCATCCTGGATATACTCCTTTATCATAAAATTGAGAAGAATATTTTGCTGTGTTGAAAAATATATTCTAGTAAATATTAACAAAAAAAGATAGAAATGAACAGCTCTTTTTCATATTAGCATAAGAGTACCGACATGTTCACTATCATTCTCACAGTCTTTTCAATACTGTCACAGTTCTGCTTAGATTTTATCTAACTAACATTCTGAATTTATTAATTATATTTTATTAAAAAGAAAAACTGCTGGGCATGAAAAGATGAGCTTGAGCAGATAGAAACATACAATTTATTTTCTATACTTAATCTATTAATGGATTATATTATGTGAACAGTAAGACCAGAAATCATAATCACCTTGAGTTCTCTGCAATACTCAAATCCTTGATGAACTTGTTGAATTACCAAGCAGTTATCTTCAACTACCTAATGGATGATGGTAAGAAAGACTAAGCCAGACCCCTATCAGAGGCCCACAGTGAAAACATGAGGCTGCAGTAAGACAAATCCCTGATAAGTATAAGGGAAAAAATGTCACTGAATGACCAATAACTGGTACCAGCTCCTAGACTGTGGAGTGTCCATCATTGGAGATTTTTAGGACTGAACTGAGCAGACTTATTCAGCTGTGACAGCATCCCAGTTTGGGGCATGGAGTTGCACCAGAAGACCTGTAGAGATTTTTTCCTGAAAAAATAATTCTGTGACCCTATGTTCTTCTCATGGTTTTATGTTTTTTGTTATTGGTATTCCACATCATAACATCCTGTAATGCACTGGAAGTTAAAGAGTTAATGCTCCAGTTCCATGGATCATCGATAGCTCCAGGTATACCTGTCTCAGAAGGGAACTATGTACCCCAGAGGATTTTTCTAATTGTATTGTATTATATTGTGTTATTTTGCATTCTGATATCTTATTTATCAAATTAGCTTTCCTCCCAATCTTTGCTGCCGTTTTGTTTTTAGGCCCATCTCCATGTCCTTTTCTCCTCTTCTTCTTTACCTATCTCAGGGCTTAATTCCATGCCCCTCCCCGCCCCATTAGTTATGGAACTGTATCAAACCAGCACGTAAAGTGTTGGAAGTTGTGCATCTTGTAAAAATTTGATTTTATCCTTTTGCAAGACTGCTTCCCAGGAAGTTCAACAGCCTGATATAGTAGAATAGGTCTTACATTAATTTGAGAAAAAGTTCAAACATATTTTGTACCAAACTGGGTGAGAATATAATGGAACTGGTTCTTATCACTTGTCTTCCTCATTCATCTGCAGATACCACCCTGGTTAGTAATCTTGCATACACCATTCTTAGTATGTTCAAAGATGAGCTATGTGGTTATATGTGCTATTGTGCTCTTCCCTGGCCACATTAACTTCTGAATTCCACTCAGCTGATAATGTTTGACTCGTTTTTTTCTTTTTTCATGAAATTTTGTGAAAAAAAAATATTATAAGGAAAAAAAAAAGAAAAAAGAAAAACACAAACCTTAAATGAAAACAAGAAAAGCCTTTGTCTTTATTAAGTATCATATTCTTAGGTACTAAAAACTTTTTAGATCAACTCAGGAGACTTTCACATCAGAAGATTTAAAAAAAAATCATTATTTTTCCTTACTTGACTGGTAAAATTATGACTTCTCTTGGCACAATAAATTCAAGCAATTATTCTCACATTGATTTAATAGATATCTGAAAATTCTGAATGGTTTTGTTCTTTATAGTATCTTTTCTTTAGGAATGTTCTTAGAGGGAATATTGCATACAGTAAGACATTCAAGTTCTCAAATTTTAAGACATTCCAATAGATATGTAATATTTTATTGAAAAGTTTGTCAGTAATAAGAGAAGAAAGATTATCTCTGCAATGATCACAACTTCAGTGATCTTTCATGTAAATATTTCAAGAAATATTTTGTTAGAATCCATTCAATATGATGTAGTGTTTGTATGAAGGATTATACATTGCATACAAAGAAGGAAGAATAATCTTCCTTGCATTTGGTTAATTTTATGCATTATTACGTAACTAGATTAAAAACAAATATAATTGAATTTAACAAAATTGAAATGGAGTTCTCCAAAATAGAGACACACAAGCTGAACATTCATTTTCATCTCCTGTACAGGGTGTGAATGCAAATCTCATGGAGTTTGTTTTTATTAAAAGCTTAATACACATTTACTAATATAAGTTCAAATGTGTCCTAATTCTTAATCAAATATATTTCATCAGCAGGAGGGCCAACATTCAAATAATGATTAATTGAAAACTTAATTAAATACTTCAAAATACACATGAAAGTATTATGATAAAGTTTCAGGTCATGCAGCTTGCATCTCAATCTTGGTTATGAAAATGAAAGACTTGATCCAAAACTCTTTAAAGTTTGTTGCAGAAATTGCCCCAAAGCTGCTGGAGATCCTTAAGCTTTGAATATTTGCAATTAAGATTTCTGAAGCAGTTCTGCAATATATGGAATAGATAAACAAAGAGTTGGCTTTACCTGCCTCATCTAAATTACTGAGCTTTGCTGTTTCCTGCACTGTGAGATACTTTACAAAACTTTTCCAAAATTGCAAAAAATATTTTCTCTGTTTAATTGGAAGTGAGTTTAAAATATTGTTTTCAAGTAAATACAATTTTATGGCTTGTGTACTTTATTCTGCATGGTTATACTGGTGGGGGAGAAACTAACAGACTTTCTAAAAACATAAGTCGGAAAAACACTCAAATCCACTCACAACAGAAAACATTTGTTTAGTTATTCTCAGTTTATGTCACATTATCCCCCACCCATAGGTAATTTCCAAAGTTTCATTTTGTGTGATATAACTTTGGTTTAGCGCTGTTTATAGCCATTCTGGTGAAGAATTCTGTTGATAGCTTACTGACTCATTTTAACATCTGTTATGGAGGGTTGCATTAACATTAAGAGTCCTGTATAAGATGAAGATGATGTGTAACCTTCAATATAAAAAATTATCAAGACGAAGATTCATTCAAGGAATACAAGCTAACTTCAGAGATAAAGTGCTTTCACAAACACCTTATCAAAACAAATAAGTCCGTAATCCTTTGCAAATTTGAATATTTCCTTAACAGGTAACTGGAGATATGAGGGCACTTTTTATGGAGTTGTGCAGTGGATAGGCATGAATGTGTGTGCATGCATGTGTTTTAACACATCTGCACCTGTACACATATGTGTACTGAGTAGAGGAACCAAACTGCAAGTCTCTAGAAATGTAGAGAAATAAAAAGGAATGCCTTGTAATTGCAAGGTTATGATTTTTGACTGCTGAGAATATCTAGGACTGAAAATAAAAGCTGGAAACTGAGCCCCTTCACCTGTTTAGGGACTCAGGATTTATCAGAATTACTTCTCTTACACATGTTTGGAAGTATGTGACACAGCTCAGAGGCGGCCATGCTGACTGAGAGGAACATTACCTCTGAGCTAACTGCTGGTCATGCAAAAAGCTGTAAGGAACTTATATCATATTTTATCTCCAGAACTACCTTACTGCAAGTCACTGCAAGGACTTCTGTACAGCGCTATCTACTGCACTGCAAATGTAATCTCGAGTACTTTCCTTCTATTAGCATAGCTTCACGAGGAAAGATAAGGAGTTTCCTATGCCTAGATGAGGAAAAAAACCTATCGCCACAGAAATTCAAAGATTAAAATGAGCTTAACAAGTACTATTTAAAGGAGGTAGCACTTCTTCTCTCAGCTGACATTTTTTTCAAATGAAAAAGTAAATAAAGTCATTTTTAATTCCTCCCGTTTCCTCAGTCTGGCATTACTGGACTCTGTAATACAATTTTCAGTATTAAAATTGGAAATCTGAAATGGTTAATAAAATCAAGGAGAAAGTTTTGTTCAATTTGAGTTAGCACAAATTGCACAGGCTGATGGTGAAACAGCTCCCATGGCACATTCTTTCCTATAAGAACTTGAGTTAGTCGAGGAAAAAGAACTGTCATAGCACAGAGAGCAGCAATTGTGAAAGATAAAATTTGCCTGCCTTACAGAAACTGTCAGAGAAAGCCTATGCACACCTACCTGTGATGAGGGTGCGGGCATTCTAGATACACTGCTGCAGAGGGGCTGAGCTAGCATATCAATAACTGCTTGTGGAGCCCTGACCATCACTTTTGGATGAACACAACTGCTGGTAGATTTAGCTGAGCCCTTGTCAGCCTACTTAATTCCTGTGAACATCTGAGCAAACCTGTTCTGACTCACTGGAGAGAGATACTAATCCGCAACCAGTAGCCTGTGAGAAGTGAAAGTCAGCCAGGTGGATCTGCTGTCATAGCTGAACTTCAGATGATGGGGACTGATGAAAGGGGCAACAGAATTGGGGTACGAACAGGGATGGGAGGGAGTTAGTTGAACATGATATTCACTTTAGCACAGTAATTATTCTCTTATTAATAATGTACTGAGCCACAAACATTTTTCATGCTGTGGCACTTTGCAAGATTTTACAGAAAGCTATCTTCAGCCAAAACTTTGTCACAGTTTTTCATTTGTTAATGGAAACAAATACAGCAATAAATCCTCATCTCTTTCCTGTTGCTACATAGGCTCTGTCTGCCCTACAGGGATTCTGACTTTTGGGATAGCACTCCCCTTCCAAATCAAATCTTACTTCAGTGTCCTGAAGCAGTGCCATGGTACACTTATTGAATGTCATAGTTCTTAGCACGCACCATCAGTTCTGGCAGTATAAAACAATGCACGGCATAGTGTCAAAGAACAGATGTTTTGCCAGACTGCTGGAGATGCAAGTGGTCTGTACCCCCAGTGGGCTTACAGTGCCTTGTTAATGTGCATATAAATATGGCAATTTTTTCTCCTTCGTGGCTGTTATTAAGGCCAATTTCCTAAACATCTATGGATTTTAGTTTTCCAATTCCACTAAGTATTTCATTAAATTGTTTGATCGATTTCCCACTTCCGTCTGTTTCTTGTTTCTGGATGCCTTGCTCTATTTCTCTGAAGTATAGGAAGAAAATTGCATGATTAAATGAGAAAAGAAGAATCCCATTTCCACTGTGAGCAGCAGTAACAAGTTACAGAGCTATGTATACCTGATCCACATTTATAAAAATAAAGAAGTCTGTATTAATACAAAGCCGAGCTCCTGAAATATATAACCTGTCCTTCAACAGAGCTATATCATATTGTTTACTGTCAAGAAAAATAAAAATGACAGGATAGTCCATAAATAGATTTCTGGGGTAAAGCTTAGAGGGAGACAGTCCCTAAGTACCTGAGACAATGCACCCTACCTGGCTTTTTATAGGCTCAGCTGTACTCAAGTGCTAATTTAGCCTTTGTGATAGCATAACCAAAGAAAGAACAAATTTATGAAGAAACAAAAGCCTAGACAATCTGGGAGCCATTATTATCAACATTGCCTATTCAGTGAAACTATACAACTTTTTTTGCTTTCCTTGCCACAGTTTAGAGTCATCACAAAAACATACATTTCTTTATAGTACAAGCCTCATAATGGAGCAATTATCTGCCTAAATTCAATTTCCATACTTTGCCCCAATCATAATCCACATCCTCAGAAGTGCAGACTCTACAGACCGACCTTCAGCAACTGTACAGCTGCTAAAAAAAGGAGCTTCATATTAAATTGGGCACTGCCTGAAGAGAGTCCCATTCCAGCAATCCAACTGCTTTTTAAAAACAGGTTTTAGGCAACCAGAGTGACATCACCTTGACAACCATCCAAACTGTCCCCTGTGGAGTTGTTCTTCAGTTATTTCCTCTCTAAAACATCAGGTTGCTCAGATTTCTGCAGCAGATGTTCTAATAGGCTGTGCCTACACTTGTTCCTCTTTAAGTTGAAATAAATGGAGCATTTATAATACATAAGTGACTGTTATGATGGATCAGGAAATACTCATTTGGTACAAAACAGATTTAATCCAGATGTTGTACTTTTCCCTTTGCCTCCTCTTCAAAAAAAAAAAAAAAAAAAAAAGCAAATATCTGGGAAAAGTGAGTGGACAAAAGCACCCATTTGCATCTGTTCCCAAACTTAAATGCTGTTTAGCCAAACTGCATGTCAGTGCTTATTTGCTTCTTTGTTAACACAGTAGCAGAAAGCACATATCACCCTGTGATACTCCACCTTGCTTTACTCAACCCCTAGAGGGGCTTGACCACTCTTCTATGTTGTTTTTATGCATTTTCTTATCATTTTGCAAGTGTTTTCTGTAATTTACTATGGAAGATCTGGACACTGTCAGAAACTTCAGTTTCTTCCAGGTCTTTTTTTAATCTCATCCACAATTGTAATTTTAATGAGCATATCATTAAGTGAAATACCTTGCTGCTGCAGACATGTCTTACAAACAAATCACTTTCAAACTCCTTAGTTTTTCTGAGTTACATGCAATGTTATGGCATTTACATCCTTGCTAGTTTTTTTTCTCATTCTCTTCCAACTTTTTACTCTCTACCTTCAGTCTTTCACTGTCAGTTTTAACCTGAACAAATTGACATTTATGACAGCAAAATTAAAATATATTTTCTTTAAGAGGGAATTAGAACGAGAAATAGGAGGGGAAGGATACATTTTCACAGACAGAAGTGTTCACAATCTAAAAGGTTAGCAAGTTTTGTATTTATTGTCTTTTCTTATTTTTCATGTGCAACATTTTTAGATCCTCCTTCATTTGTCCTTATTGATCCTTGACCATTCTCAAACACAGTGTAGGAATTTGGGAGCTTTCACTGTACATTTCACAGGGATCCAATAAAAAAAAATATATAATCAGTTTCTGGATTTTCAAAGTAGTGCTACCTGTTAGTTTCATTTATAGAATGATAGTCATTTGGAAATCGGGCTTCTGTAGTATTTTCTGTAAAATAAATAGTTCATCATCAAATCAAGCCTGGAACAACTTCATTTTCTTTCTCTTTCAACTCCCTAAGGTACAAAGTGAAGCTGGCAGCTTCCCAGGTAGTGTAGCTGCTGTGGAATTCTCTTCACAATTTGAAAGCAAGAAAACATGCCAGTCTTACAGGAAAATTTTAATTTGTCACTTTTTATAAAACAGTGTGTAAGTAGTAGAGTTTATTCTCATACATGGGCATCGGTTTGACTCTCTAGACAAAGCAAATCCTATCTTTTCCGTTCAGATTTGAGCACTTTTCTGGTGTTCCAGAATAACAACACATTTTAATGTGTTGAGGGACTATGCTGTTAAATACTGAAAACAAAACAAAATAAAACAAATTAAAACTAGAATATTTCTCATTTTTTAGAAATCATTGTTTTGTAACTCCACCAAAGAGACACCATATGGTAAATGAGGTAAATGAGGTGAAAGATTTGTCTCCATTTTACAGAAAAGCTTTCGAGTTACTGTGAGATATGCATACATAGACTGTTTTAGAATATACTGCAGTGTACAGACTGGTACCAAGCTGCAAAAAATTTCAGTCAAGTTAAGTGACAATTATGACCACTGTGTCATAAGGTTAATTGTATCGTACATGCACTTAAATAACTAGTCACAAGGAAAATATGCTACACAGTTAGTAACTAATCTTCTTACAAGAAATATTACAAGCGTGTTTCAATGAATCAGCATTTTTCCTCTGAAAATCTCCCACATTCATGTCAGGAAGCGCCTACATCAACAGAATCACACAACAAAACAAGATAAAATTAGATCTTTTAAATATACATACACATATATGAAGTCGAATTCTGTCATCGTTTTGGAAAGTCTGATTAGTCATTACACTATTGGTCTGACCAATCTGATGGCTTTCTATAATGGAGTGATAACATTGGTGGACAAAGGGAAGGTGACCAGTGTCATCTAGCTGGACTTGTGCAAGGCCTTTGATGTGGTCCCCCACCCCACCCTTATCTCTAAATTGGAGAAATATGGATTTGAGGGGTGAACTACAGGGTTGATAAGGAATTGGTTGTAAATTTTTCTAAAATTTTTGTTCCATTTTGATCTTGAGGAGTATTTCCTGCAGTACTTATTCGTATCATTTCTAGATATTTTTTAATTCCATCCTATCTTTGTGGAAAAAATCAACCCCATCTGAACAAATTCACTTCTTTCTGCATCCTATTTTTTTTTCATTTGTACCATTAGTATTAGAAAAAATTGTTTCCAAAGAAAAAGATTTTGGTAAAACCTTTTGCCTTTATCCAAATCTGTTGGCCCAAAATTTCATGAGTTCCTTCTACACCACTGGATTTTGTTTAACAAAGTACACACTTCTTTTATGATGCTTAACAGTCGGTCATTGATGGATTTCCCTGTAGTGATCAAGGCATTAAGGGGAAAATCACTTTCTACTGCACTGATTTATCTTTACTTCGCCACTTTTGTCCTGTTACATATAATCCTTCTATTTTATTTATTTTCCCCAGAATTTGCATCAAAAACAAGTATAGTTAGAGCCTGATCTTTCATTTTTCCCCCAGTGCTATCTACTTTACTCAGCTATTCTTGCCTTAAATAGATTCCAAATATAACTAATCAAGAGTAAATGCAGTCAGAATGATTTGGAATTCTTTCAGTGAGAACATTAGCCATATTCCCTCACTTAATATGCTGCATATGTGTCAAGAAAAAAGCAGTGAACTCTTAGCTTTGTCTCATATTTGTACATGTCCTTTATTAGTATCTATAATGATGGATGGTTTTAGCAGCTTCTGTTATAAGCAAATTCAAACTCTCATGGATACATTTTATTTGTAAATAAATGCTACTAAATACAGTTCCACTTGTTTTCAGAGAAAACATAGTAGATAAGGGTTTCAGCAACTTGTTTTTGCATATAATGGACTTGCATCTACATCAGAAGTAATTTTGTAATGAAATATGAATGGATAATCACTGTTTCATGCTGGGGAAATGACTACCCATGGAACTATTGCCAAGATATTTCTGGCAGCTCTTAATATGTTAGTAAAGAATAATGAATTTACTTTTAAGCACTTCTACCAACATATTCTAGAAATATGCATACATTTCCGTAGATTTATTATAGACAAAATTATTTATTTTTCATTAACTTTGAATTAATTCTTGACATAGGTATCTTTACTTATCCTTACATCTCTGAAACTGTATGAATAAAAATTATGCATATTAATTTTTAGAATTGAAGTTCATAATTCTCCCAAAATGTGACTACGTTCAAGTGTGATGTCCTGCTTTAGATTCAGCATTAAATATTCAGACGAATTTCATAGTTAGAATAGAGTGTATATTAGAGGTTATAGGGAGAATTTAATAACTTATGTTCAGACAAATATAAGCCCATATTAGCAATTTGACATTGTGAGGTAATATGTTTCAGTATGTTTTACTGACTTTAATTTTGGTGACTAAAATTATACACATTTTTTAAATATTCAGAATAAATATGAAAATGTATTTGCATCCATAAGATTGTGTGTTAATTTTTCAAACAATGAGAATTAAGTTATTTTAAGGCTGCATTTTTTTTTTACTTTTCTTATTTTATTGTAAAGAAAAATCACAACAAGAAAATAATCTATCACTGCATGCAGTGTATTGTAGATATTATGCTGACGTGAAAAGCAGCTCTGCTTGGCTTTGAACCTTCCTGGGAAGTTTCATAACTTCTCAAATAATATTTAGGAGGCTTGTGTGCTGTTCCATTTCCAGAAGAAATCTGAAGGATCTGGGTAAACAGACTGATCAAATAATTTGAGGTTTTCTACATCATTTCATCTCTTCTTTCTCCAAGCTTTTACCTAGTGCTTCACCAGTAAATCTGTTGATAATGTTAAATCTTGTTGTTATTGTTAAAAAGTAGAGGTGTTAAAAAAAAAAACAAAACCTTTTCTGTTGATTAGAAAGTAAATGAGTAGAAGACTCTTTTATATGGGAACCTATATAATAACATTAATTGTTATCCATCTTTTATTAGATATCTACCACCTGAGAGCACCAGACTTAGCTGCAGTAACAGGATTGTATGTTTTAAAATTGCCATATGGATACATAATACCAACAAAATGTATTTTGTCTTGGTTGTGAAAAAAATAGCATGCTACCTGATTTTTAAGTACTGAAAGTATGCAAATACCAAGAGAATACATCAATGTTACAGGAAAAGAAAGATTAGAAAAAGTCTTGTTAAAATATGAATAGAATGATTTAGTTAAGCTGAAGATTGTTACTACTGAAAACAATCCTTTTTTACTGTTTCTGAACATGGAAGGAATGTGCAGATGATCAAGGCATCATCGTTCTCTGCTTTAGATATAAGACAAACATATTTAACTTGACTTCCATAATATAAGAAAAAAAAACAACAACCCATACAGAATGTAATGTATATACAATTTATTTCCAAAGGAGAGATAGAAAGAGCAGATAAACCATGTGTGATTATATTAAACTCATTAGGAAATGTATGCCTGGAATGTTCTTTGATGTTACAGTGTTTAAGAAGGTACTAGAACTGACAGAAAGCAATATCTTGTTCATTAACACTTAATCCATTCTCATAAGATTTTGACCATAGTACTTTTCACTGTTTCATTAAGTTATTATGGTGCATGAGAATATTTACAGTGTTTTTCACGAACAAAGGTACACTTTCACTGTCTGTAGAACACTGCACTGAGCTGAATTCAGTCATCAGAGTTTTATACAGTCTACAGCCATTGTACAGATATATTTTACAAAGCCCTGGTTTTCTTCAGTAATGCTAAGTTCTGTACTCACTAAAGTGGGAATGAAGAACCGTGCCATCTGTCCTGTCATCCTAAGAGTAGTGCAATCTCACTACAGATAACACTCTATTTTGAATAAAGAATCACATCTTTTTGGTACAAAATACCACCCTGTCATTTTTTGTTTTGCTTTGTCAATTGATATGTTATCTACTTTATCTGCCAGTTATTTAAAATAAGTTAAAAAATCTTTTTTCTTTTTGTACAGGATCCATATTTCATAAGAGAATATCTATTGATGTATCCTATTCTAAATTTCTCAATATTTGTTGCAGTTTTATTCAGTGTCAGGAACTGAATGCTTGTGTTGCCAGCCTAACAAACTGCTGAAATCTATACTTTGGGATGCTTAAAGCAGATGGGAAAACACTTCCATAAAAGCCGGAATTTCATCTGTCAGTTTGGTGACTTGCTATTTTGTCTTTATAAACATCACCCAAAATGCATGACGTTTGCATTTAGTTGTTTTGGAAATGAGCTCTTTTCTAACCTGATTTCTGAAATACTGATACACTTCAGTTTCCTCATAGAATATAAAGAACTATTTCATTCAATAGACGTGGTCATACATTCTGCCATTCAAAGATCTACATGTCATTTACTTCCTATTCTACTTACATCCAAACTTCCAGAAAGTCTGCACTGAAATTTACAGTCAGAGATCCACAACAAATGTCCTCCAATAGTATCACACTTGACACATATTTCTCTGCACTTAATTGATGAGCCTAATGTTTCCCTGAAACTGCATTTGCATAAGTTCGTTTCAATATCTCTTTACCTGTTCCCAGCAGGTAAGAGAAATTCTACATTTTTAGTCTTTTTAATTTTTCTTCCTTGATACATTTACAATTTTCACTCAGACCAGAACAAAGGATTGGTGATTGGGCAGTGACCCAAGATAGCACTTACCTTGGCAGCGTTAGCAGTAATACTCAAAAAATATTATCACAGGGATGAAGTTTTCTTAAGCTGTTTTTACAATGTATTAGGTTCAAACAAGTTTTTATACAATGTCAGGCATGCTTCTTTATCCCTGTTTGTCTGCAGAAGTGGAGCAAATTCTGATTCCAGTGTCATGCTCCAATATAAAGGAGGGAGACGAGGTTCTTTATATGTATGAGTATAACCGATGTCGAGATTAAGACACAGCAGGTCAAATGTTAGCCCAATCAGTTTATTACAATAACTAGTTGCTTAGGGATATGGGGAAAAGAAGGTGGGCAATAGAAAAGAGATGAAAAGCAAGGAGACTTGGCAGAAAGCAAGAAAGAGAGAGAAAGAGAGAGCATCACCACCATGGATCTGGCAAGGTCCGTAGTCCTCGTCTGGTCTCTGAGGGGGATGGGAGAAAGCCGGGAAGTTTTGCAGCAAGCAGGCACCGTGCAGGGGGGTTCTTCCAAAGAGGTTTTTCCCTCAGGAAAGTCTCTTCTTCAAAGTCTTTGATTTAGTGGTGCCAAGAAAACCAACTGAGCAACTCGACACACCAGTGAGTTATGTCAAGCGGCTATTCCCCCCATTTCAGCACTGGGTACACTGGGGTTTGCTCCACCAAACATGCATCACAAAGAGAGAAATGAATACATATTTAAAGGTATAGCACATGCATATTCATCACATTCCAAACTCTGGTTATTGAGGGGATTAAACCTAAGGGTCAATTTTGCTGTAAATTTTCAAACCTTGAAGGGGGAGAGCTCCTCACCATTCCTGTGGGTGTTTTGTTTTAAGAGAGACATCTGTTTGGTTATCTTGTTGGGACAACAGGATGTCTGTCCTGCTTTCTTTAGCTGCCTCCATGTTCTGGCATTAGTTTGATTTATGCCCACCCAACACATGTGGCCCAACAGATAAATCAACAGGGAGTAGCACCTTCGGTGCCA